>JAQGBW010002052.1:0-21673 GCA_034698625.1 Julus scanicus
TTTTCTAAATTGTGTTATGGTAAAAACAAAATTTTTCTAAATTTTTTTATGTTTAAAACGAAATTTTTCTAAATTTTTTTATGGTTAAAACGAAATTTTTCTAAATATTGTTATGGTATAAACAAAAAATTTTTAAATTTTACTATGGTTAAAACGAAATTGTTCTAAATTTTGTTATGTTAAAAACTAAATTTTTCTATGTAAAAACGAAATTTTTCTAAATTTTGTAATGTTAAAAACGAAATTTTTTGAAATTTTGTTATGGTATAAACGAAATTTTTCTAAATTTTTCTATGGTAAAAACGAAAAAGTTCAAAATTTTTTTATGTTAAAAACGAAATTTTTTTATGTAAAAAAAGAAATTTGTCTAAATTTTGTTATGTT
Organism: Julus scanicus; assembly: GCA_034698625.1. Taxonomy (NCBI): domain Eukaryota; kingdom Metazoa; phylum Arthropoda; class Diplopoda; order Julida; family Julidae; genus Julus; species Julus scanicus. The sequence goes on from JAQGBW010002052.1 coordinate 385, forward strand.
AAAAACGAAATTTTTCTAAATTTAGTAATGGTTAAAACAAAATTTTTCTAAATTTTGCTATGTAAAAAACGAAATTTTTTTAAATTTTGCTATGTAAAAAACGAAATTTTTTTAAATTTTGCTATGTAAAAAACAAAAATTTTCTAAATTTTGCTATGGTAAAACGAAATTTTTCTAAATTTTGGTCATGTTAAAAGCGAAATTTTGGTTATGTTAAAAGCGAAATTTCTCTATGTTAAAAACGAAATTTTTCTAAATTTTGTTGTGGTATAAACGAGATTTTTCTAAATTTTGCTATGGTAAAAACGAAATTTTTCTATGGTAAAAACGAAATTTTTCTAAATTTTGTTATGTTAAAAGCGAAATTTTTCTATGTTAAAAACGAAATTTTTCTATGTTAAAAACGAAATTTTTTAACATTGTTATGGTATAAACGAGATTTTTCTAAATTTTGCTATGGTAAAAACGAAATTTTTTTAAAATTTTGTTATGTTAAAAACGCAATTTTTCTATGTTAAAAAATGCAATTTTTCGACATTTTTGCTATGGTAAAATCAAAATTTTTCTACATTTATTTTTATGGTATGCAATTTTTCTAAATTTTGCTATTTTCTAATTTTGCCAAAGATTGTGCTATTTATCCACATTCAAAAATTCAGTCAAACGTAAAGGTACAACAGCTCTTTATTTCCGGCAACATTTCGTCCGCAAGGACTTTCTCAGGCCAAATAATGCACTAAACATTAAAATTTAAAAGGAAAGCTGTAATTAGAACAATAAAAGACAGGCGTGGGCACAGCAATAAAATATAAAAAAATCACTAAAAAGGAAAGTTACAGAAACCAAATAATTCATATCTAGCTGAGTAAAATCACATAACACAATTCATGTTCACGTGTAAATTATGCACCAAAACAGGCATTACACAATCCATTCAGTTTCAAAGCATCATAAAATAAGGGATTGCATAGCAAGAGCAGCACTAGAGTGAAGATGATAAGTTAAAAATGCTTCAAAAAGGTTATTTAAAAAACCAAATATAATACATTCCCGGTACATACCAATATCCAAAGATAGTCATATTTTGCTACACAGCCACGAGCGACAGAATGCAAGTTACAGAACTACACAGTAAAAATGCCAATAAATAACAATTTCTAGTATAAATGCATAAAGGAGCAGATAATAATTACCATTTGTTCAATTGCAATGTAAAAAACGCGGTTAAAGTAGCAAACAACCGTCAGGAAGGATTACAATGTTAGTTATGGTTCAGAAGGTAACTAACGCCACCTGCAGGCCAGTTTTGCAAGGTAATGGCGCTTTCTAAACCTGGTGGGAAATTCAAATTTTGATAATTTTGATTCATAGTGTGTATGGGGAATAAATGTGTGCAGGTGGGGGTATTTCCCATAGTGTGTGTATTGTGTAGGGTGTAAAGTTGGAGAACCAAATTGGATTTCTGGAAAAATGCATCTCCACGGGTGTCATTCCATTCGGGTTGAGAGCGACTCCAATTGGTGAGAACATAGCTTACGCACAGAACTGTGATGAATTTAACAGAAAAAATCTGGTAATCACCTTACAACTAGCACGTGATAAACTACCGATCGTAGGCAACAAGATTGATTTTCTGTGGGGCAGGATTACACCCATAATCCCAGCACACACTAATTCTTTTCTAGTAGCACAAACAAAAGTTATATCTGAACGATTATTCAAAACACACAAATTTCGGCTCCAGAATAAGTTTAGCCGCCTACAGAAAGAAGTGGGCCGCTCTTTTAACATTGATATCGATCATTGAGTAGAAGACTTAACGGAAGGTATGTTACCGGATAACATCAAAAGATTCCTAGCTCTAGGACCAAAATTCGCATTTGATGAACCGATTGACATCCTAGAGACATTGGCGTCATTTGAATCGAGTTGGGCATGGCTCCCATACATTGATGTAGACATGTTACGCGAAAAATTGGTTGACTCCATCAAAATTTTTAAAAGGAAACCTCTGATGGCCCGTTTTACCAACGCAGGTTAACTTTAACCTGTGGTCAAACTGAAGTTAACCACAGTTTGACCTCCGATTTGGTTTTACCAACAGAGGTTAGGGGAAAAAAGGAGGTCAAAGTTGACCATACTTTAACCCAGCCTTCATGCTGGGTTAAAGTATGGTCAACTTTGACTTCTGGTTAATGTGGTCTACATCATATATTAAACATAGTAACAACTCTATATTAACGTTAATAACGTTAATGTGTATACAGATTATTAACGTTATTTAACGTTAATACACATTGGATACATTATTAAGATACATTATTAATAACGTTAATAATCTGTATTAACGTTAATACAGATTATTAACGTTATTTAACGTAAATACAGATACACATTGGATACATTATTAAGATACATTATTAATAACGTTAATAATCTGTATTAACGTTAATACAGATTAATACAGATTATTAACGTTATTTAAAGTAAATACAGATAAACATTGGATACATTATTAAGATACATTATTAATAACGTTAATAATCTGTATTAACGTTAATACAGATTAATACAGATTATTAACGTTATTTAACGTAAATACAGATAAACATTGGATACATTATTAAGATACATTATTAATAACGTTAATAATCCGTATTAATCTGTATCTGTATTAACGTTAAATAACATTAATAATCTGTATTAATCTGTATTAACGTTAATACAGATACACATTGGATACATAATTAAGATACATTATTAATAACGTTAATAATCCGTATTAATTTGTATCTGTATTAACGTTAAATAACATTAATAATCTGTATTAATCTGTATTAACGTTAATACAGATACACATTGGATACATAATTAAGATACATTATTAATAACGTTAATAATCCGTATTAATTTGTATCTGTATTAACGTTAAATAACATTAATAATCTGTATTAATCTTTATTAACGTTAATACAGATACACATTGGATACATAATTAAGATACATTATTAATAACGTTAATAATCCGTATTAATCTGTATCTGTATTAACGTTAAATAACATTAATAATCTGTATTAATCTGTATTAACGTTAATACAGATACACATTGGATACATAATTAATAACGTTAATAATCCGTATTAATCTGTATCTGTATTAACGTTAAATAACATTAATAATCCGTATTAATCTGTATCTGTATTAACGTTAAATAACATTAATAATCTGTATTAACGTTAAATAACATTAATAATCTGTATTAACGTTAATACATTATTAAGATACATTATTAATAACGTTAATAATCTGTATTAATCTGAATTAACGTTAATACAGATACACATTGGATACATTACTAAGATACATTATTAATAACGTTAATAATCTGTATTAACGTTAATACAGATACACATTGGCTATATGTTAACGTTAATAACGTTATTAATGTTAATATATAGCCAATGTGTGTCTGTATTAAACGTGAATTAAACGTTAATATATATATATATAGCCAATGTGTATCTGTAGCGTGCAGACGAAACTAAAAAATTTAAAATTTTTATTTTATTTTTATTTCACACTCGTGTAAAATCTGGTCACACAGAGTCGGAATATGTATTTGGCAGCACTGTCCACCAGGTCAAACTCTGGTTTCGTGACCACCACTAGATTTTACCATGGTTATGTTGGTAAAACCCAAAAAGATAACCAGGTGGTCAAACTGTGGTCAAAGTTTGACCACAGGTCACTTGACCACAGATTTCGACCAGTGTTGGTAAAACCGGCCATTAGGGGTGTAAATTTTTAACTTACCTCAGGGGTCTCCGAATTAGAAGTCAGTAAGTTCTTCCGAGACATCAAGGACAGAATCGTTATCGCGAGAGCTGATAAATCCAACAAATTAGTGGTTATGCCTTAAATTCAATATAAAGAAAAAATGTTGAAGATGCTAGAAGATGTTGAAACATACGAAAAGCTATCCGCATTTCCTTTGACAAACAATCAAAACCAGCTAAATAAAATGGTCAAAAATTGGCTTGATCGGGAACTTATCTCTCATAAGACCCACAAAACTTTGAATTCTCTATGTGGTGTGACACCCAGAATTTACGAATTACCGAAAACTCATAAAGATGATATTCCGTTACGACCGATCGTAGCATTTATTGGTGCTCCCACTTACAACCTATCAAAATTCTTTCCGACATCTTGACAAACTTGGTTGGAAAAACGGAAACGTACATTAAAAATGGACATGAATTTTCCTGTTTCATAAGAGATAGTCATTCCTGCAGGTGAAGTGTTTGCCTCCTTCGATGTTTGTTCATTATATACTAACATCCCCCTTGAAAGCATACAAACCATTATGGAAGAAAAATGGTCGGAGATAAGCAACTTAACCTCCTTACCATTGAAGGATTTTATGGAGGGTTAAATGTTATGCCTAAGTTCCTTTTTTTTCGAATATGAAGGTATTACTTATTAACAGATTTTTGGTATGCCTATGGGGTCTCTTATCTCATCCATTATTGCAAACTTAGTGATGAAAGACCTTGAGAATGAAACTAAGTCCTTCACCCAAATTATCCCTACAGTTTTGAAAAAATACATTGATGATATATTTATTGTCCTGCATCCTGAACTTATTGACGAGTTCAAAAGAGAAATGGAAGGATACCACCCCAGAATTTTATTCACTATAGAGCATGAACACAATAACACGTTAAGCTTCCTTAACGTTAAGGTCATACGTAGAGAAGATGGTGGTGTAGATATGGAGTACTATAACAAACCTTCTAACTCGGGCAGATATCTAGATTACTTGTCCTACCATGACATCAGACATAAAAAAGCTGTGGTGAGAGCCATTCTTTAACAGGATGATTAACATCGCGAGATGATTCCCGCAATGATGAAAAGATAGAAATTTTAAAAAAGAATAATTATTCAGAGGACTTTATCCTAAAAATTAAGAATGACATTCTGAACCCTTGACCTAAACAAGAAGAGACGTCTAATAGAGGACAAAAACGGTACCTTTCTATACCCTTTAAACAAGGCCTTTCGGGAAAAATTAACTCGGTACTTAAAGAATTTAATGGTGTTGTTGCTTCAAAAAGCCGTAATACGGTGAAATCCGTTGTGCCTTTATTAAAAGACCCCTTACCTACTGAAGCTCGTTACCAAGTTGTATACGAAATCCCGTGTGGATCATGTGATTTCGTTTACATTGGTCAAACGAAAAATTCTCTTAAAAAAAAAATAAGCCAGCATCGATTGGACGTGCGAAATAGAAAAGTAGCCAACAGCTCCTTAGCTAATCATGTCTGGAGCGATTGCCCTGGACAATTAGGAAATGGGTAAGGTAGTGATGGGCAAACCTCGTCTTAGAGCTAAGCTACTTAAAGAAAGTGGGTGTATACGAAATAACCCCAAAGCTATGAATTACGCCATACACCGAGGATCCATTCCCAATAAATATCAGGAAATTTTAAAAAATAGATACAATAAAGTTAACCAGCCTCTGCCTAAGAATCACTTCAATGTAAAAATTATTAACCCACTGACATTCCCTAATAACATTGTCACAACGCTTTGTAAGATCCCTGATACTCATCTTCCACAAGTTTCCATACCCCTTGTTAATACTACAAACCATTATCCAGATGGCAATATTACAAGTAGACAAACATTAACATTACCCCCTGTATTCCTTTTTAGACATCCTCCCACGTCATTTTTTCTTCCCCAACCATCCCCTTTTGTACGCACCCTACACAATACACACACTATGGGAAATACCCCCACCTGCACATATTTATTCCCAATACACACTATGAATCAAAATTATCAAAATTTAAAATTCCCACCAGGTTTAGGGAGCACCATTACCTTGCAAAACTGGCCTGCAGGTGGCGTTAGTTACCTTCTGAACCATAACTAACATTGTAATCCTTCCTGACGGTTGTTTGCTACTTTGGCCGCGTTTTTTACATTGCAATTGAACAAATGGTAATTATTATCTTCTTTCTTTATGCATTAATACAAGAAATTGTTATTTATTGGTATTTTTACTGTGTAGTTCTGTAACTTGCATTCTGTCGCTCGTGGCCGTGTAGCAAAATATGACTATCTTTGGATATTGGTATGTACCGGGATTGTATTATATTTGGTTTTTAAATAACCTTTTTGAAGTATTTTTAACTTATCATCTTCACTCTAGTGCTGCTCTTGCTATGCAATCCCTTATTTTATGATGCTTTGAAACTGAATGGATTGTGTAATGCCTGTTTTGGTGCATAATTTACACGTGAACATGACCTGTGGTATGGGATTTTACTCAGCTATATATGAATTATTTGGTTTCTGTAACTTTCCTTTTTAGTGAAATTTATTTTATATTTTATGAACCAAAATTGAAATATGTTTTCAACCTTTAGGTGCAATTTTTTTGAAAATGGCAATGGAGTTATGTATTTGTAGGGGGTTGCTGTGCCTGCGCCTGTCTTTTATTGTTCTAATTGCGGCTTTCCTTTTAAATTTTAATGTTTAGTGCATTATTTGGCCTGAGGAAGTCCTTGCGGACGAAACGTTGCCGGAAATAAAGGGCTGTTGTACCTTTACGTTTGACTGAATTTTTGATTGTGGATTATACGTGTAACAGTCAAGAGATAACTATGACGTTTGCTATGGTATATATGTATTGAAGGGGGAGGGGAAGAGAGGGCGGCAAACTTAGATTCCGCCCTGGGTGGCAAAACCTGTAGCTATGCCTCTAAAAGGGTTTTTAAACATTATGAAAAGGAATTGTTGTGTTCCATGTTGTAAAAACAACTTTAGGAACGTCACTTGCAAGATTGCCAAAAAACTTCAATATAAGAAAGAAATTTATTGTATGTATGGAAGTAAAACACGTGGTGACATTCAAATAAAACGCCGTGTTCTTTAAATAAAACGGTTTGCACGTGGTCTACACGTTCTCAAAATGGAATTTCCACCCTCAAATTTCAAAAACGTACGTTAAATTTTTCAAATATCACAAAAACCCGTTCCTAAAAGTCAAAATAATGGAAATGCTATATGGACGATGCTGGGCTGTCACCCTAGAAAATGTGGCCACTAGGTATCGTTGTTGATTGGTCGTTGCTCCCGACGTGTGGGGAAAAACAAATATGGCCACGTCGACATGTTTCTTACGTGAAAGTAAATGACGTCATAAAAAAGTGGCGTCACATCGAACGTAAACGCATAGAGAATACTCTCTATTATTGGGGTAGGTTAAAGGTTTTGTTTATATTTGTTTGTTAAGGACCATGCCTTCCATTTTACGGGTCTGCATGGCATGCGCGCCTCTATCGTAGGTTGTATCATGTTGTCCTTTCCTAGCTGCATTAAGGTTTTCTTTTTTAGAATTCCCTGGTATTTAATAGGAATAGAGATGCGATGAATGACTAAATTTATGGTATTGGGATGGTTTTGAATATGTACACTCTTTTTGAGGAGTCTAGCTCTAAGTCGGGGTTCGTTTGCAATGACCCTACTTAAGTGCTAATCGATACAATGCCCAGGGCATTAACTTCACACGTGATTGGCAATGAAGTTGTTGGCTACTTTTCTGTTCGAGACGTCGTATTGGTGTTGTTTAACTCTTTTTAGCTAGTGTTTTTAGTTTGTTCTATGTAAACGTAGTTACATGAGCCACAAGGGATTTGATACACTAGTTCACTTCTTGAGGATGTGGGGATTCTGTCTTTAATTGTTAGAAGAAAAGACTTAACCTTGTTACAACTTTTTGCCGCTATGGCTCAATTATGTACATTAATTATAGAGTTGATTTTCCGAGGTAGGCCCTTTTTACATGGAAAGTCAAAAAATTGTTTTTTTGGCTCATTATTTGTTTGGCCTTGCGAAGTGCTAGGGTGTAAGATTTAATTTTTAATTTTTGTAATAAAGCTTAAGGGTTAATTGTTTCTTTGTAGGATTGATATGTTTTCCTCTAGGGTCCTACTTTTGCATCATATTTTAAGGTAAGTTTAATAGCCTGAGTTAATATTGATCTAACGATGCTTCGTTTGTGTTTAATATCGTGATATGATAGGAAATCCAGGAATCTCCCAAAGTCTGGGGTGGAAACCCTCCATTTCAAGTTTATAAACATTAACGTTTTTGTGCCGCATTATTGCGAATATATCATCAACATACTGCTTCATGAATGTGAGGGTAACTAAGGAGAACGCCCTGACCTCATTTTCTAGCTCCTCTATTACTAGGTTGGCTACGATTGCTGAGATCGGGGACCTTATTGCCATTCCAAAAATTTGTCAATATGTTGTTCCATTGTAGTCGAAAAAAGTGGACTTAAGACAGAGTAGCAGACCCTCAATAAAGTCTTTTAAAGGTATCTGGGTTAAAATTTTTATGTTTTTCAATTTCTCTTTAATTATTAGTTCAATTCTTTGCAATGGAGTGTTTGTGTAAAGGGAGCAAACATCAAATGATACCATTATTTCTTCCTCAGGAACATGCGTGTTTTGCAAGAGGTCGGCAAACTCAAGCCTTTTTTTTATAAATGTATCTGTTTTTCCAGTAGATTGTCATAAAATGTCAGCATAAAATTTTGAAAGGTTATAGGATGGGGCACCATTAAACGCTACAATAGGGCATAAGGGAATTCCGGGTTTATGAATTTTTGGTAAGCCGTATATTCTCGGGGTTGTTCCATTGTTGCAAGTTAGTTTCATAAACTCTTTAGCAGAAATGATTTCAAGATCACGCTAATTCTTGAAATTTTCCATTTACTTCATTTTTATTGCTCACCAACGGGGAGGACGATAGTTGTGTATTCAGGGTCGTTTAGCATTGTGCAAATTTTTTTATCGTGTATGCTCCCTTTATACCAATGTTCCTTTGGAAAGGAATGAAACTATAATCGAAGACAAATGGGACATAATCAAGAGTCTCACTACAATCCCCATGAATAAATTTGTAGAAGGGCTACTCCTCTGCCTCAACTCCACCTTTTTTGATTTTGATGGTTCGTCCTACTAACAGATCTTTGGTATGGCCATGGGTTCTCCGATTTCGGCCATAATAGCCAACTTAGTCATGGAGGAATTGGAAGATGATGTAAAATGACTGTCGAACATTACCCCCTCCATACTTAAAAGGTATGTTGACGATATTTTCACGATCATAAAGCCCGAACAGATAGAAGCTTATAGGTTTGAGATAAAAGCATTTCATCCCAGACTTACATTCTCCACTGAGCTCGAAGATAATTTGTCCCTAAATTTTCTAAATGTTAAAGTCATTAGAAATCGGGAAGGCTCTATCTGTACTGAATACTATAAAAAACCCAGCAATTCAGGCAGGTACCTGGACTTTTATTCCTATCATGATATTCAATATAAAAAAGGTGTAGTCAGGTCTGTACTTAGTCAAGCCATTAGTCTGACTTCGCAGGCAGAAGCCAGGAAACGAATCCTAGAAGAAAACATCAAAATCCTGCAACTTTATAACTACTCCCTGGAGTTAATTCTCAAAGTTAAAAACGAGTTACTTTACCCTAAGAAAGAGATAGACAAGATATTTCGGCTGGTAACCCCTATTATATTTCTATGCCCTTTAAGAAAGGCCTAACGCAAAAAATTAACTCAATATTTAATGAATTCAATGGTAGAGTGGCCCCCAAAAAAAGGAACACTGTCAAATCCTTCCTCCCCACCCTTAAAGACTCTCCCCCCTACATCCCGGTCCCAAATAGTGTATGAAGTCCCATGCGGAATGCGTGACTTCCTTTATATCGGGCAAACTAAAAATACATTGGCAAAAGGCTCAGTCAGCACCGTGACGATGTACGCAACAGGAAAGTTGCGAATAACTCTTTGGCTAATCATGTCTGGAGTGATTCACCGGGACATGTCATTAACTGGGATGAAAGTAAAATAATCACATTATTAACCGCGCTTAAGAACTAGACTTTTAAAAGAAGGTGTCTTTATCCAGAATAACCCTAAATCTATGAATCTGGCCATTCATCGGGGTTCAATACCTACAAAATACCAGAATATATACTGGAAAAGGAACAATTTAGGTTATCCACCTAAAAACCCTTTTGCCCCACATAATAGTAGGCCTCATAACCCTTGTGGTTCCAGGATGGGAGGTTATGGCCCTAGGAATCCGTTGACCTCACCTAATAGCCGCCTCCTGACCATCAACCCACGCAAAAGCCACCTGCAAAGGTCGTCATCCCCCAACCCCTTCTGTCCATTTCTGTGCATATCAACCATCGTCTGACGGGATCTCATAATATTACCCCACCTAATATTCCCACTTTCCCGGTGGCCTCGCCTAATGTCCCCCATTCAATGTCTACGCACCCTACCCTGCTACCAGCATTCGCCTGGCGGCCGCCACCCACGTCAGCCTACCTTTTGCAAACCCCTAATATCAATGCCCCCATTCCATTTCGTGCAAATAGTACACTTGCTTCCTTTCCTTATGATTTTTTAATGTATGCCTCGTCTAAATTGTTAAATTGTCCTCCTAACAGCCTGCATAGGACATACTTGAATAACTGGTTTTTTAATAACTTAATGGTTTTTTAGGTGCAATTTACATAAAAATGTTTGCGTCATTGATACAATTTGTGGGTTTGTTGTGTCTGGTTTTTTGATTTTGCTTCTTTTCTGTTGTAGTCTGTTTTTTTAGGCCTGAGGAAGTCCGGCATGGCTGAAACGAAAGAAAGAGGGAGAAGGGGAGGAAGGGAAATGCAGGGGGAAGGGTTAAATGCAAGGAAGAGAGACAAAAGGAAGGGGGAAAGACTTGGGAGTGAGCACTAGGGTTGCGGTTTGGTTGGTTAACGGCGGTGATTGGTGAACCTTTTTTATTTTTGTTCAACGGAGGGTTATTCTTGACCCTTAAGTTGCTTTTGATACTTGTATTTAAAAAACTTTTGTGCTTATATTGACTTTTATTAGTGTTATAAATAGGCTTTTAATTACTGTTAGAAATATTTTATTTGGCTAGAAATAGTGATAATGCATCTTCATACTGGTTTTGCTTTTATGAAGTTGTCCCCTGCTTTTTTCACCTTGTACACGGGTTAATCTTTGCTTATACACTGTTAATTAGAGCTTACTCGTATTTTAATCTGCCTTACTCATAATTTGAACCTTTGTATCTTGGTCTTTAGTTTGCACTCTAATCCTAGGTATTGGATCTGCACCTTTGCCTTTGTGTTTGGGGATGTCACGCCTTGCCTTGCGTAGGCACTACCACAGGTAATCGTTTGCTTAGTATATTGGTTTTATTGCCCTGTTGTGAACCCTTGTGGTTGGTTGATTGCTGGTAGCTGTTGATAAAAATTTTAATGAAATTGTTTTTATTGCTCAGTCAAATTTCTTGCCATTGTTAGTTGCAATCTCGCTGAAAAGGCAACAACTTGCTTAAATACTTGTCGGGTGTTGTTGACCCTAACTGTTTTATATTTATTGCTGTTTTTTCTTAATCTTTTTAGTGGTTTTACTTTGGCCTGATAAAGTTCTTTCAAACAAAGCATTGCCGCAATTAAAGTGTGCTTCACCTTTACACTGATCTACATTTTCTTTTGTTCATCACTATTTCTAGATCGAGAGTTTCCAATCAAGTGTCATAGTTAATGAAGGAGGCAAGTGTAGATCAATAAAAAGCATTACACTATTTGCAGCAATGTTTCGTTCGTAATACGAACTTCATCAGGCTGAAGTAAAAATCTACAATAAATTGGAAAGAAAGACAACAATCAGTAAAAACCAAAGCAAGCCACTGCCTTTTCAATATAAATTTCAACTAAACAGTAAAATGATAAATTTTTGATCAGGCAATAAAAGCAATACACAATTTCACTAAAAATAGAATAAATTGTCAAAACTCATTGTCAGCAACTGTCAGCAACAGGATTCTTACAACAAGGCAAGACAAGTTACCCAGAGCAAGGCTAAATACCTGTGGGAGCACCAAGGAGTGGTAAGGCATGACCCAAATACATACATCAAATTCAAACATACAGAAAACAATCTAAGATCCAAATGAGAAAACCCAGTTAAGAGTACAATAAAAAAGAATTTTTTAAGTTAACAACACCCACAGGAATAAAATAAAATTAAATATAATAGTACAAGCACAAGTGCCAGATACAAAGGTATAACTAAAAATGATAACTAACCCATTAGCATAGAAGTGAGAGCATAGTCACACCACCAAACCAATCACACAGGATATTGTCAAAATGAACAAAAAACACAATCAAAGGACACAAACCACGCCCACCAACTGCAAAAAGCCAATCAGGCACTGACACATCGCAAAAGATAATTAAACATGTGGGACTCCGCCCCAATCCAATGTAAGGCCGCAAGGTGGCGAATAAGGTGCAAAGTGTATAGCAGGGGCCTGGTTGCAGCTGATAAGAGAATAGACCTGCACTACCAAACATATTGTGGTGTGCAGGGAAACCAACTGATGTCAATTGAAGGCTATTTTCGATAATATTCCTCTCAGTGGTTGTGTTATAAGTAGGCTGTGGCATAAAAAATGAGGGAGGTGGGGAGGAAAAAAGAAACATGGAGGTAGAGTTCAATGAAGGGAAGAAGGCATCAAGTTATGTGTACTATTATGCGTCAGTACATTATGAATAGGTAAAATGGGACACACAGTAGGGCGAGACAACGCAAGAATTGGGGCAGGTGTGTTTAGATTCGCACCATAAAGATAAATTTTTGAATTTATTAGGTTAATATTATTAGGGAAGGTTAAGGGATTTGCAAGTTTATTCCCCCGAGCACCACCACCACTGAGTCTCCTGCTAGTGTTAGTGCCGGTGACAAGGTTAGGATTTGCCAAGTGATGTCCCATAAGAGGGGAAACGGAAGGCGTCATTTTTTAGGACTCTATGATACTTATAGGGGTTTAAAGAGAAGAGTCCAGTCAAAGATAAAACCATTAATACAGGCATACACCTTTACGCATGCTACGTTTCGTCCGTATGCCGGACTTCTTCAAGCCAAATAAACAATTTGTAAATACAGGAAGAAGCAAAGTCAAAAACTAGGGTACAACAGAACCAAAAATACATAAAAACGTAACCCTATTTTTACAAAAATTGCACCTAACACGTGATTAACAATTTTAAAAATTTCAAGACAAATAGTTACTCAAAAGGTCAAAACAATTTGATAAGAACAATCACCAACCAAAGGGCAGCAAAAACACCAGCACACCAACACATTAAACAGTCAGAAGATAAAACAATAAAAAGAAGTAAAATTTTTCAAATACTATAAGACAATGAGTGAAGATGATTGTATGAAAAATACTTGCATAAAACCATCAAGGACTTCAGAAATCATGGCAATGCATGTAGTAATGCAAATCCCAAAACAGTCAGCCAATCTCTCAAAGAAAAACAAAAAGCTGCAACCTAAATATTCACAATTATAAACATTAAAAATATTAAAAACTACTGCAGGCCCAATACATGGCTAAAAAACCAAAGGAACAGCCAAAAAACATGTCTCAAGCAAACAAAAGCAAACCGCATTTTCAATAGGGCGTGGCAATCACCAACCAGTAATGAATCCATAATGGAGAGCACAGCCATGACAGGTCACAAGCAAACAAGCAAATGGAACCACCACACCAAAATAAAAAATAAAAATATGAGACAGTCTATCACCAAAGCACGGGGATTTGGCCAGGTCACTATGTGACCAACATGATTGGTTGTGGCGCCCTCTATTGGACCATTATTGACATACACATTTGGGAAATGACTCGGGGGCATAACCATAAGCTGGAGCGTGGCCAGTCCGTTATTAGCAGCACATGAGGCAGGTGTATAATTAAGACTGATTGGGGTGAGGGTATTAGGCTTGGGGGGTTGGGGAAGATGAAAAGACATCGGAGGTGTGCGCCATGAAAAAACAAGGAGCAATGTAAGGTGCAACGATGTGGGATAGGGATAATTTTGACAGGAAGACCTAAACGAGGGTGTCTTTTAAATATCAGGTTTAGTTTTGCATGAGATACTATGCAGAGGAATAGCCATAAGAGGTTTGAGGGAAGACTTCCTGGCAGGGTATTTCCAAACCATATAACCGTTGGAGGGGCGATTGTTAGGCGAATTAAGAGGATTTTTAGCGCTATGACTACCCATTCTAGGACCAATAGGATTGTGAGGCCTTCCGCCATGAGGGCCATTGGAGGGTTTGTACCAGCCAAGCTTAAAAGGCTCCCTTTTAAGAATGTCTTGGTATTTTAAAAAGTATAGAACCCCGGTGAATTGCTAAATTCATTGATTTGGGGTGACCTCGCCTTTAGAAGAGGCTCGCTTGTAATTACTCTGCTGCCATCCCAGTTGATGACGTGACCAGGCGAGTCACTCCATACATGATTTGCCAAAGAGTTGTTTGCAACTTTTCTATTACGAACATCGCAGCGGTGCTGACTTAACCTTTTTGCTAGTGTATTTTTGGTTTGTCTGATATATACAAAGTCACATGACCCACAAGGGATCTCGTACACAATTTGACACCGGGATGTGGGTTGTAGGGTATCTTTAAGGAAGGGAAGGAAAAATTTAACCGTGTTTTTACTCATAGGGGCAATTTTACCATTGAACTCACTAATCACAGAGTTAATTTTATGTGTGAAGCCTTTCTTAAATGGCATGGATATGTAATGGTGGGCGACCGCCTTATTGTCACTTCTTGTCCTAGGATAAATAAGATCATTTTTGATTTTGAGGATAAATTCCAGAGGATAGTTGTTACGTTGTAAAATTTTGATATTTTCATCCAGGATGCGCTTTCTAGCTGGCGCATGTGAAGTTAGATTGATGGCCTGACTAAGAACGGACCTAACCACACCCTTCTAATGTTGTATATCATGATAGGAGTGAAAGTCAAGATACCTGCCAGAGTTGCTAGGCTTCTTGTAAAATTCTGTGCGAATAGAACCTTCAGCATCTCTAATCACTTTAACATTTAAAAAATGCAATGCGTCGTTTTCGAGCTCAGAGGAGAACGTTAGTCTTGGATGAAACCCTTCCATCTTATATCTGTAGGCCTCAATTTGTTCAGGCTTCATGATGGCAAAAATGTCATTTACGTATCTTTTAAGTAGGAAGGAGGTGATATTGAAAAGTTGTTTCACTTCGTCCTCCAGCTCCTCCATAACCAAATTGGCTTTAATAGCAGAAATGGCCATCCCGAAAATCTGGCGGTATGACGAACCGTTAAAGTCAAAAAATGTAGAATTGAGGCATATCAGTAGCCCTTCTATAAATTCCTTCATTAGGATTGTTGTGAGAACCTTGATACTGTCCCATTTGTCACCAATAATTGTTTCGATTTTTTCCAGGGGGACATTGGTATACAACGAGCACATGTCAAACGAGACGAACACCGCCCCTTGAGGTACAATAGTTGTGATCTTCATAAGCTGTGCAAAGTCGTATACATTTTTAATATAGGTGTCAGTTTAACCAGTGATTTATTATTGAATATATATTGTGACCATTATTGAAGCACACATTTAGGAAATGACTCGGGGGCAAAACCATAAGCTGGGGCGTGGCCAGTCCATTATTAGCAATACATAGGGCAGGTGTATAATGAAAACTGATAGGGGTGGGGGTATTAGACTTAGGGGGTTGAAGAAGATGAAAAGACATCGGAAGTAGGCGCCATGCAAAAACAGGGGGCAATGTAAGATGCAAAGATGTGGGATGGGAATGATTTTGACAGGAGGACCTAAACGAGGGTGTCTTTTTAATATTGGGTTTAGTTTTGCAAGGGATACTATTCAGAGGAATAGCCATAAGGGGTTGGAGGGAAGATTGCCTGGCAAAGGGACTTCCGAACCGGATAACCTTTGGAGGGGCGATTGTTAGGCAAAGTGAAAGGATTTTTAGCTCTATGACCACCTATTCTAGGACCAATAGGATTGTGCGGCCTTCCGCTATGAGGGCCATTGGGGGGTTTGAAGCAGGCAAGCCTAAAAGGCTATTTTTTGAGAATGTCTTAGTATTTAAAAGGTATAGAACCCTGGTGAATTGCCAGGTTCATGGATTTGGGGTGATTCTGGATGAGAACACTCTCCTTTAATAACCTTGCCCTTAGACGAGGCTCGCCCGTGATTACTCTGCTGCCATCCAAGTTGATGACATGACCAGGCAAGTCACTCCATACGTGATTTGCTGAAGAGTTTCCTGCCAGGCAATCTTCCTTCCAACCCCTTATGGCTATTCCTCTGAATAGTATCCCTTGCAAAACTAAACCTAATATTAAAAAGACACTCTCGTTTAGGTCAATCTGTCAAAATCATTCTCATCCCACATCATTGCATCTTACATTGCCCCCTGTTTTTGCATGGCGCCCACCTCCGATGTCTTTTCATCTTCCCCAACCCCCCAAGTCTAATACCTTCACCTCAATCAGTTTTCATTATACACCTGCCCCATGTATTGCTAATAATGGACTGGCCACGCCTCAGCTTATAGTTTTGCCCCCGAGTCATTTCCCAAATGTGTGCTTCAATAATGGTCCAATAAAGGGCGCCACGACCAATCATATTAGTAACATGATGACCTGGCCAAACCCTTCATGCAATAGTGATAGACTGTCCCATATTTTTCTTTTCTTTTTTGA
This sequence comes from Julus scanicus, assembly GCA_034698625.1. Lineage (NCBI taxonomy): Eukaryota > Metazoa > Arthropoda > Diplopoda > Julida > Julidae > Julus > Julus scanicus. Next base: position 17,077 of record JAQGBW010002052.1, read on the forward strand.
GGGTGGTGGTTTCATTTGCCTGTTTGCTTGTGACCTGTCATGGCTGTGCTCTCCATTATGGATTCATTACTTGTTGGTGAGTGCCTTGCTTTTTTGAAAATGCTGTCTGCCTTTGTTTGCTTTTGACACATTTTGGCTGTTCCTTTGGTGTTTTAGCCATGTATTGGGCCTGCAGTAGTTTTAATACTTTCAATATTTTTATTGTGAATATTTGGGTTGCAGCTTTTTGCTTCTCTTTGAGATTGCTTGACGGTTTTGGGATTCACATTACTGTATGCATTGCCATGATTTCTAATGTCCTTGATGGTTTTATGCAAGTGTTTTTCAAACACTCATCTTCCCTCATTTCCTTATAGTATTTAGAAAAGAAAAATTTTACTCCTTTTAATTGTTATGTTTTCTGACTGTCTAATGCTTTGGTGTGCTGGCATTTTTGCTGCCCTTTGGCTGGGGATTGATCTTATCAAATTATTTTGACTTTTGAATAACTATTTGCTCAGAACTCTTAAAATTGTTAATCAAATGTTAGGTGCAATTTTTGTGAAAATAAGGTTACAATTTTTTATGTATTTTGGGTTTTGTTGTATACATGTAATACAGGCATATACTTTCAAGGAGAAGCAAAGTCAAAAAGCCCCTGCTTTTTGACTTTGCTTCTTCCTGTATTCACAGTTTGTTTCTTTAGCCTGAAGAAGTCCGGCATACTGACGAGACGTAGCCTGCTTGAAAGTATATGCCTGTATTAAAGGTTTATCTTTTACTGGACCATATCTCTTCTCTTCATATCATTGTTCTTGGTCTAGAGTTGTAAATATGTTCCTATGTATTAATGACATCTTGAACTCTAGACCATTAGTATATGAGGATAAGAGTGAATGAATTGGCCAATATAAAGGAGTAAAGCCTATATTAGCGACAACGTTTCGTCCCTCAGGGAAGACAGCAATAAAAATAAGTTTAGGAGCCAACAACAACTCTAAATTAACAAATTTCAAATATAGCAACGTTGCCTTTTCAACATAATTGCAACTAACCAGTGGGTGCTATGATTTTCCATAAGTGCGGCTATATGAACAATAGACATTTACTTTTACGTAGGAAACATGCCGACGTGACCATATTTGTTTTTCCCTACACGTCGGGAGCAACGAAAATCAACAACGCCACCTAGTGGCAGAAAAGAAAAACGTCAGAATCTGACACGTGGCGCTAAATTTATACATTGCTGAATGAATTGAATACAGTCGAACCTGTATATCTCCAACCTGTTCATCTCAAAAACCCTGCATATCTCAACATTTCTGCATTTCCCTACCCTTACAATCTAAATTCAGTGTATTTTTCACGTATGTTTCTCAAATTTCAAACAACCCTTAATTTCAAAATTTTGTGTTCCTTCAATAGATAGGACACAAACATATTTTGTAGGCGGGTAATGGAATCAAAGAGGGTTAGACGCCAAAAATTCTTAAAAGACTACACTTAATTGCAAAAAAATGGACTCACCTACATGAGTAAAGTGAAAATGTTATTCCTAGCAACGAAATGTCCGATTTAAAATCGCAAAATGTGTTTTGTAGATATCCCTCTTTATATAAATAGCCTAATTTTCATAAATTTCTAGATGCATCATTAAGGCGAAACATGTTAAATTCAAAGCAGCCCAAATTTTGATTATTTAAGCCACATGCATTGCTGTACCCCTGTGGCTGCAAGTGTTTCTGAATGCACTTTTGATTATCATAGGTTAATGAACACATATCCAGACATAGTGTTAATTAACGGTTAAAAAACTATAAAATGACCGCTCCACCAGAAGTAGCTGCACGAGTTGCACGCTATTCTCCAGATAAATTCAGCAGAAATTCTTTTCACACTAGGCGAATTATAAACAGGACAACATTTTCCACAAAACATTTTTTTCCGAGTTTAAATCGGACGTTTGGTTGCTGCTTTTTATTTCATTTGTGAGGGATCGTCAATTTGTTAGCACTCATGTGTATTACAGTGGTACCTCCAAAAAGCAGACAGTCACAGGACCACAAGTTTTGTCCGTTATTCGGAGGTGTCCGCTATTTAAGAGGGCAACCTTGTTATAAAAAAAATTCGTAAAATGTCCTAGGTGGACAATGCAACATATACATGTTTCGCATTTAATGTTTAGTTACATAAACCTTGCTTTTTATACTAGTCAAATTTTAACAAAAAAAACAGCTTTCCTATAAAACCAGTTGATAACACAACTCGATAAAGATATAACAGTACTGCATCTTAATTGCTGTGTTGTCAAGGAAAGGGTTTGGAAAACATTGGAAATGTATGATTTTAAACAGTTGGATATGTATACAGGGTGGCCACAAAAAAGAGAAATGTTTTTTTATATATTCGTAACTTTTTTGGCTTTTAATCAAAGAAAATCCAACTTTGCACAAATATAGGCAACAAACGTACCAACAAAACAGCTATTTCAATTTGTCCTCAAAGTGTCCTCCATCTCCAGTACTTTGAGTACATTTTGAAACACCTGTTTTGTTAGTACGTTTGTCGCCTATATTTGTGCAAAATTGGATTTACTTTGATTAAAAACAAAAAAGTTACGAATTTATGAAAAAAAATTCCCCTTTTTTATGCCACCCTGTATATGTATGATTCAAAACATTTGTAAAATAGTGAAAAACATGCAGCCGAAATGTAGCATTTGTTAAATTCCAACTGTGTTAAAAAAGTTAAAAAAGTTTACAAAATAATTTAAAAAAAGTTCCAAAGAAGTTCTAAAAAAGTTTCAAAAAAGTTCCGAAAAATTTCCAAAAAAGTTTTAAAAAAGTTTCAAAAAAGGTCTAAAAAGGTCAAAACAGGTAAAAAAAAGGGTAAAAAAAGTCAAAAAATTTTAAAAAAAGCTCCAAAAAAGTTAAAGAAAAGTAAAAAAAAAAAGTTAAAAAAAGTTAAAAAAAAGTTTTAAAAAAGGGCTCTTCGAAGTCGTTTTTTGGGATTTTTCTTAAAGAGTTCGACTCGTAACGACATGTACTATCCATATCTGCAATAATAACCTGCAATTTCTAAAGTCGAATGTTCAACCGTGTTTGACCTGTACTTAAAAATATGTCAAAAAAAGGTCAAGAAAAGGTAAAAAAAAGTCAAAAAAGGGTAAAAAAAAGTTCCAAAAAGGCTCCAAAAAAGTTCCAAAAAAGTTCTAAAAACAGTCCAAAAAAAGTTTCAAAAAAGTTTTAAAAAAAAGTTCCACAATGAGAAAAAGGTAATTGGTTTACAATTAAATATGCTACAAAAGCTACCTTCGTGCTACCTTTATGCTACCTTCGTAAAATATAACTCCTGCAACAAATTTAATGATCTTTACAGCTTCTGCACATGACAGAAGTATAACCTTTTCTGGTGTGTAACTTATTTATCGTTACACGTACATCCTCAAAATCGTGTATCAAAAACGCAGGGTGGCACCTTAGTGCACATTAATTTGTTGTCCAGCCCTGCGTGAAAAAGGCGCATAACAATCTTGAGGTTCAAAACGTGTAGGGTCCGGCTTTGGCGTCTCTAACCTCAACATAAACGCATCATTCACGTGAGGAACTGACGTCACGCGCCCTGTCCACGTCCACATGCGAAGGCTCACGTTCAACGTGAACGCATATGACGTGGGGTGTGCGTGTGACGTCATGAAACGTCAATAAACTGGCGTTACTCACCTGGAGGAACTGACATCATGCGACCTGCCCACGTCCACACGCAAAGGCCCACGTTCAACGTGAATACAAATGACGTGGGATGTGCGTGTGTCGTCACGAAACGTCACTAAACTGGCGTCACGTCAAACGTGAATGGCTAGAGAATACTCCCTATTAACAGGGGGCAGACGAATTTTTCTATAATAATCAAAGTTTACAAAAGTCAAATTACTGGAAAAGCATCAGCACCCTTGCCTTCTGTAGTAAAACACATAAATAATCACTATTAAAACCAACAAGGTAAATAAAAGGTAAAAGGTAATAAACAATAAAAATATTCCAACCATATGCAGATCCACTGATTTAACAGACATGATTTACATCATTACCAGTGGCACTGCATGAGACCAAAATACATAAAAACATTTTAAAATTGTAAGTTCATAAAAACACCTTGCATATTCAAGTTCAATAATCTATAAAATATAACATGCATGCATTACATTTACACTTTAAAAGTAATCTATGCTTACACAATTTGCTAGTAATCTAAATTATTTCACAGCCACACATGTCCATCCATCAAATACACTGCTACATTATCAATAGTTACATTTCAGATTACACTGTATCAATTATGAGTGAAAATCTACTGCAACCTGGGAGGGCTACACATTTTATTTTAATTTTGGGCCATTGTCAAAAGTTCCATAAGGCCAAAATAGGCTTGTTTCGTGTGCACCATACTGGGGCAGCAAATTCAAATTTACATGTGTATAAGGTGTTTCAGGTGTTGAAGGTTTTGGCGGTTGTGGATTGAAAAAGGATGCAAAAAAGATGCCCAGTCAGAAATGATTGGGCAAAACAACGTCGAAACGACGTCGTTTAACACCGTCCATATCGACGTCGATATGTTC
>JAQGBW010002053.1:0-21662 GCA_034698625.1 Julus scanicus
CTGATTGAAAGTTTTTAATTGCATGAATTGAATTATTTATTGATATATGATTGTTATGATGGAGGAATATTTACCATAACAAATTTCAGGGCAATTTTTTAATCATTGCCAAATTATTTAATTAAAAGAAATGAAAACCTTATTTTTTTAAGTTGTATGTAGTATATACGAAAATGGTATGCGTTGCATGGGAATTTTTTTTTAACGTGTACTTGCATATACATTTTACAGTATTTAGTATACAGTAAATTTCCGAATTCCCCTATTGTAGAGCGCATGCGATCGTGGGAAGTTATTTTAGGTCCCAAGTTTATCCCAATAATTACCCCCTTTTATCACATGGGGCAATTAACGCCTGCACATGCTCCGTAATCGAGACGCCGTGAATATAAGGTCACAAACGCTTTAAGTGCATCATGAATTAAGGTCGTAATACGGTGGGAATAAGGACTATAGGAAGAGGCATCGGTCAAGATGGTCAAGATGACCATAGTTCGCTTCATTCGTCACGGGTACTTAAGATACGATGGTTTACTTTTCCCACGATATCACGTCAAGGAAGGGTGACTGAAAAATAACCCGACAAACGGTTAATAAAAGGTCTCATAAATCCGGATTAACGCGTTTCATTAAGGATGTTCTCAAGAGCCTTTTGACCCTATCTATACCACCCGTTTAGCCACGCCTAAGTGATAAGTGCCCTAATTCGATTTCCTCTTGCAACTGATTAGCAGATGTGAAAAGATAGCTTTGTTGTGACACATTCTGCTATACTGCACACCCCAAAGTTCAAGATATATATTTATATTGTATCAATAATAATAACAAGCATGTATTAAATATTTAAAACAAGTGAATTTTGTAAAAAAATATATCACCGTTATTGCATGCATGTAAATCATAACTAAAATAAATTGATAAATACCGATATTCGATAATCCATGTAAGTATAGACAGCAAGTCCAAATGCTGAGGAAGTATACATTCGAATAAAGCGTATAAGTGGAAACATGTTGAGTGAAGTTTTTCGGAAAACATCTCATGCATATAGTGATTTTTAAAACATTGTGCATTTTTATATTCTATTTTAAATTTATGAAAATTTAATTCACAAATGACAACGTTTGTGGAAAAAAATCTTGTTTTCGTGCACATTGTTTTAGCACATTAATTGTACATAACGGGAGGGGAGAGAAATATTGATATCCTTATTTGAGATCCTTTTTAAGAGATAAAGGCGGAGAACATGTGAACATGAACCAAACGAGTTTTTTTTTGTGCAAACACATCGGGAGTCATTTTCGAAGCTTAAAGCAATCCAAGCCATCAGATTTTACGACCCTCTCAACACATTTCCTCGATGATTTCAAAGCGTTACAATTTCGGTGTCTCATAACTATATAAGAATATATACGTTTTTAACGGCGTCATTATTTGAATTTTTGTTTGTTTCCGTTTTTCTTTTCATCTCTTGACCTTTTTTTTTAAACCAAACAAAGAGTCCAGCAGCCCCTTAGCTAAAAGACGAAGCAAATCTTTTTTAAAAACGCGCATCAATTTCAAATTGCTTCCATATGTATACGGAATGTGATTTTATGAGCACTTTTTGAGTTTGAAAAAAAAATCCAAACAATTGCCTGCATGCAAGTTTTCTCAAATCTAAAGCGAAGAAAACGCCGATTGTTTATACTGTATTTTCTTTTTCTGTACCAGTCGAGTTAAAAAAGCGAGTTTCGTACACAAACGAAAGGCAAAATAAAACCCATTTCGGCACCTTTTTGCCTCCGCAAAAATCTGATCGTAAAGCATGGTGACGTCACGCTCCATATTCGCACATTTTATCAAATTTGTCGCTTATTCTAACCGTTATAAATGGCGTTATCAAAGAGCTATGCAATCCAAAATACGACCAACAAAATTTTTTTAAATTGTTTATTTGGACAAAATTGTTCAAACAATTAAGAAAAATGTTGAAAATACATTGTTTAGCGATATAAAACCACACACATTCAACATTGAAGATATACTGCATATAAGTAGCCTATACATTATTCAAGTAATGAATCATGATTTTAAATTTATTTGGAACACGAGACCTAAAAATTATTCCAATCAAAAATTCCACATGCTGTATATGATAGTTATGTTCTTCTAGAATAATAATAGAAACAAAAATGCAAGATTTGCGATTGCGAGTAGTGATGGCATCTGAAGAAGGGAATTAGGAATAATGCCGAAACGTTATGCCAAATATGAATATTTTAGTCTGGTTGACTTGCAAAGCTCGCTCCCCTTAATTTCAACATATTCAATCTACCTATATGTATGTAATTCTACAAATATGTGCTGACCCCTGATCCAAAGAATATGCCAATTTTGTTAAAATTCGAATTTCGAGGCATTGTTTGGTTTTCAGGAATGAGTATAACGGAAAAATTGAATGGACACTCAACTTTTTGTAAAATTGAACGATACACAATTTATATTTTAAAATATAATTTTCAATTTACCATGCATGCATACGTTTAGACAATTCTTGTAAAAACTTTGTTAGACCATACACAGTATACCTGTAATGTTAACATTTTCCTCGGAGCGTCTAATAACTGAAATACTTATTGCAAAAAGTATTTCGTTGTTTGTTTTATATATAGGGTTATACTATGTATATTTTTATTCAATATTTTCATCATTTAATTACATATTCTCTTATTTGTGATATTTAGCTATTATGAAGTTGTTAATGCAATTTAAAATTTCAAGAAAGACAGTATTTTTTTATCCATAAGCCGGATATTATTTTGATTAATTTATACTAATAAAAACAACATAACAAATTTCAAAAGTTTCTCGTCAAAACCACGCGGGTAACGGCAATCACAAAAGTGTTTTTTCAACGGGTAATGTGGCGCCATCTGTTAGCTGCATCGGATAACATGACATTCCAGTTATTTCCCCTAACGATGATGTTCCTTGCATGGCAAATTAGCATTGTGTGTTTGCCCAATATTTAGGGGCAATAGCTAACGGCCGTGTGCGAACTCCGTAGAAAAAAACCGCGGTAAATTCAAACACATTATGTAAATGCTGTTCATTTGTAATATTCTACAAATAGTGCTTTTCAATCTTCACTTAACCAAAAATATGAAAAGCGGATCTTACCTTTTCAATGATCTACATCGCTGGAGGAATTTTTTGTGTAGAATGATCATTTTGCCTAATTCTGACGTTATTGACAATGCCTTTCCGGCTAGAGACGCAACTTTCGTTTGATTCAGGCTAAAAAAATAAATACATTACGAATTAGTGAAGTTGGCGACAATTCGATTTTCTCAAATAGGGAATATCTTAACTAAGTATGTTGCAATGTTATTATGTATAAGTTATACTATAGCACGCTTTCATTATTTCATGAAATGTCCAAACTTAGCCAACGTGTAAAAATTTAAGTCGCAAAATTAGTTTAATTAGCAATCTCATAATGTATTTTGCATTTATAAATAAGCAGTTTTGATACTTTATTACAGTTTTGTGGAAAATAAAACAGGTACAAATTGTATTAAGAGGCCATTCAAAAAAGATTTCCCCGAAACTTCTTCAAAAATTGTCCCCCCTAACCCCTGACGGAAATTTCATGAATTCGAAGGGAAATTCCAGCATAAAATTGGTGTTTAACACAAAGTTAGGCATAATTGCTGACTTTTCCGAGTTTTTAAAAATTCAAGTGTCCATATCCCCTTTCACTGACCTTTAAAACTTAATTAAACAGAAAACCCAAAAACTGAAAATGCCATCATTAGTGGACGTCCACAATGGCTACATGCCAGCAGAACCCCTGCCCCTCTCTTGAGGACGTCCTTTTTTGAATGGCCCTTAATGTGGACCCGGCCTTAGGCGACGTCACTTTCATAAAAATAAACGACCTACGTGTCTGTGGAGCGGATAATTCTGTCATATTATGCATAGTTTTGTGTAATGGCAAACACTTTTAACCAACTTCAACTATTTACCCCAATGAACTCGTATGGGGTGAACGAGGTGAAAGGGTTGACAGGGGCAAACACCTTCTTCGGTTCATCAACGCAAACAATTAGGAAAGAAATAAATCAATGAAGGTGATTCTAGTTTTACTTCTTTGCACATTTTTGCATATCATTAAATACGAGACATATCTAACGACTAAGCCAAACTTCTTAGGCTGGGCTTCTTATACAATAACTAAATGGAACAATTTTTAATACCATATTATTAGCATATAGTGCATTCCAAATAATGGAATAATATCGTGGAACATAGAATTTGGTTGTATTATACAGTCCTAACATACTAGGTGTATGGTCCTAACTTTTTGGATTCAATTCATCTCTGTACCTATACAGTCAGCAAATAAATGCCATATTAGAGGGAGATTAGCTTGACTGTGGAATCCGATTTGGGACCAGCAGTCTGTATTAGTTTAGAGAGGATATTAGTTTAACGGGTATTATTTTAGAGGGGTTCTACTGTATATGGACCAGGCCTTAAAAGGAAAAATTGAGCAAAAAAAGTTACTATATTGGATTTGGCCCGTTTTTATTTTGGCTTATTGTAAAGTTAATTTATTAAAATAAAAAAGCATAAGAGTTCTGGTAGAATAGTTTATATCACAAGAGAAAGGAAATGTGGTTGGTGTTTAATACATTTCTTGCGAATTTAAGAGAAATTTTAATTGAAAATGATAGGATGGTGGTCGGACGAACCGGATTTGGCTTGCGTGCCATAGTTTGCTGACCCGAAACATCTCTTTTAGCGTTTAAACAATTCCCTGATTTCCTTATTTATCGGTTCCTCAAAAAAGCAAGAAAATTTAAATACATATACCACCCTGGATTCTTAATTTCTCACATTTTTTTTTCCTTTTCGTGCACCGCTGAATTTGACAGAATATTTGCACTAACTGCTTATTATGATCAAATCCGCCAGAATGAATATTATAAGCAAAACCCTTTTTAGTTTTAGTACTAACTTTGGGACTGAAATTTAAGGGAATATCCCTGCACCTTTCATAGAGTAATAATGATGCCATATTCGGAAGGAAAGAGGGGGGGAGGATTGTTTCTATTTGACATTGGCCAGTTTGGAGTTTATATTGGGCTCTTTTTCAGAATTCCAAACAAAACCACCAAAAACTGTTCCAATGTATTCTCATTTTTCGGAATACATATACAGTGTATATTTAGATCGCCATATATAGGTAACTTACTATGAAAACGTTTAATCTAAATGAAAAAAATAATCATATTTCCAACAGCAGTTACAAAAGAATGCTTTGATAGCACTTCTTGAAGTAGTATAACATCGAAGCTCCGGCACCAAAGGTCCATTTTTGAAATTATCTTGGTCAGCAAATCCGTTATGCAAGTAGCACTCTCGAATGAAGGAAGCTAGTGTTTACTTCTAAATTATTGTTCGAGTGTTAAGAGGTAATGTAAGGTCACGCCCGGGTGCTCTTGCTGCGTACGCGGGGTGCCGGTGGTGGGGGGTGGGATTCCACCGGTAATAAACGCACGGTACCTCAGGTTTTATATGCGTGAAATTAAAGGTCGCATCTTGAGCGAGTTCGTCGGTCTTGAAATCATATATTCCTTATAGTAATCAAACCGAAATCGAGCTGGCCAGGTCAAGGCCCCCAAGATGGCGGAGCACCTCCTTCTTCCCATTGGCGGCGGATGGGGTCTTCGCCGTGAATTATAGGAAATATTAAGGACGACCAAAAGAGAGAAAAAAAAACTTTTCCTGCGAGAAAACGAAATTGGGAGAGCGTCACCCGCGCCTATAAATTGCGAGGTGAGACGGCCAGCATCAGCATTGTACGGGAGAAAGCGGTGTAAGAACGACCAAATCTTGATCTTTCTTACTGGATTAAAACGAGGAGAATCAACATCATGAAGGGATTACAATAGTAAGTCGCTTTTTCTTTTTAAAAACTACTAGAAATTTGTAGTTTCGAAAACAGTGATCGAGGTCTTATCTTTGCAAATTGTGTCTTCTGTTTTCTAATAGATGTTAAATCAATTTTAAAACAAGACTTTTAATAGACAGAAAGTTTAATCTTTTCATCTTCCCATTTATACTTATCGAATTATTTTTAAACTAATTATTTTACCAAACAGGAAATTGTTTTGATCGAATCTTGTAAGTTATCCCATTTATTTATGAAAAAGGAATTTGTTTGCGAAATTTTAATTTTCCTATTTTCATTTATTAATCTTGTTTTTGCCTTGTTTTAATCCTGAAAATAATTTCTTTAGTTTGAAACATTTTAAAGTTGTAAAGACGAGCGGTTAAACATAAATCAAATTTAATCTTGATTTCATCTTGATTCAAAAATTGCTATTTAAAATGAAATTGTGAATGCTTTCATCAAAACTACAATGTACATGTATGCTGTAGTACAGAAATAATAAGCATATTTGAGTATATCAGAAAGTTGACACAAATAGAGATATTGGGACAAATAGTTGAATGTATACAGTCATATTTATGCATGCATGGTCATAAATTCCCATATATGACCATTTATTAACTTGAAATGCAAAATTAACTTTGTTTAAATTAACTGTTTTAAAAAAGCAGAAAAAAAATAGGTATTTGTTTGCAAAAAAATTCCCAAACGTATGTTTCGTGACTAATGGTGTATAAGTTGTATACAGATAAAAGATGTGTAAGAAGAAATTGTATTACATTTGTACTTATAACATCGCGTTTTTTCTCAGTTACCCATGGGCCTCCAGTGTTGCCTTTCTGTTGGTCAGCCTGTTGTTCACGCTAGTCACCCCGATGTCCAGCCAACACGCTCATGGTCCCTCTACTGAAGAGGAGTTCAGTTACGCCCAACCTCAAGTTCCACACGAAGGGGCTCCATCGTCTGCCAGGGGAAACCCGTCGGGAGCGCCAGCGCTGCTGCCCTCACTTCTTTCCTCCCTATTCCAGACAGGAAGCAGCGGCGGTCAGGAGGGTCGCTCCATGAACGTACTGTCTTCTCTGGCCTCCTTCCTTCCCCTGTTGCTGTCTTCCAGGGACGGAGTGGCGCTAGGAGGCGCGAGTTCCAACCTGGGTATTCCAGAACTGCTTAGGATGGTGGGCGTGGATTCCAACAAAATCGGAACCATGGTCATCAACGCCATCGTTTATGTCATCGAGCTGGTAAGAAAATCGGGAACGTTTCACAAATGCGCTGGCTGCAAGACGGTTTTCCGCTCACTGTTCTCTGTTTTTGAAACTAGGTGAGCAACCATTTCTTCAAGAGCAGTAACTCGGTGGACGGACGGAAGATGGGCTCTTTCCCAGGATCGTTTTTCTTCTCCTTGTTCGACACAAAACGGGTAATTCACATTGGATCTTAATTCAGTTTAATATAGAACAGATTGCTTGTCACGAGTTGTGGACTTAGAAATAGTAGTTTAATAAAAGTATGTTAATATATGTTGTCATCTCCTGTTAACCAGCGGATTCCATAATGAGCCAATGTGCACTAGTAAACTAATCGGTGCGTTGTCGATCCTATGCCATAACTACAATATTTGGGATCAGAACTAAAGTTTATTTTGAGGTCCTCTTCTTCAATGCTGTGATGGGGCCCCAAAATAAATTTTGATTTTGGGACAAAAATTGTAGTTTCACCACTGCTTAACAGCAATCAAAGACGTAGTCTAGTAGTCCTAAAGCAGAAATATGGGTCCTTGGAGAGGCCCCCGTGCATTGCTTGATTTTGTTACCCGATGGTTACGGCACTGGATCGATCATACGAGTTTAGGCGGTTTAGCACTTGGTGAAGATGCCACATGGTCACACAGCGGTGTCTTATGTTCATGCTATATATGCTGGTAGCAGTTCCCTAGCCATAAATCCGGGTAGACAACATGTATTTACAAAATTTCACATATGGACATATCAGCACTCCGTAACAGTAACATGTATCATGGTAGCGTCCCATCAGTTCTCGTTCTTAATGGCGTTACATCAAAAAGTAATTTTTCTTAGAAGAATGTTTACTTCGTCCGTGCGAACCTTCTGTTTGAAAATGACCTAAAGCACGTGATCAAAGTTTGAAATCATTGTAATAATCGTGATCGTGGCTCGGATATTTCTTATTTTTGAAGTATCTTATGGCAGCTTTGTATCATCAGAATTTCAACCTAACTGAAACGTTGTGCATTAAAATGAGTATAGCAATCATTTTGTGATTTTACAGGCCGAGAAATTCTTGCGCACCATCACCAATCCTGAATACCCGAACAGCATCATCAATAATTTAAAGAAGGCCACCGGAAACGACACCATGTGCATCCAGCAGTTGATCTGCAAGATGTCACCCTTTTGGTGGGGAGTCAATCGGTCGGTCAGGGACTTCCTGCCCCTAGCATTCGGCAAAAAATCGAGGTACTTATGATTGTTTAGCACTACTTGACGACTAGATAATTTTTTTGACAAACTGTCAACTTTAAAGGCTGTGAATACAAGGCTCCTTCACGCGACAGGCTGGTAATGCTAAGTGGAGATGTTGTTGTAACGAATTGTGTGCCCTTGTGCAGATTTTCGACAAAGAAAAATGGCCCTCATAGCCCTTCTGACAATCTATTAATTCTAAATATATATGTCTTAACAATTGGTCATCAGTTGCGATTCTTACGATTTGTTAATTTTAAATGCAAGTTTAGATAATCAATCTAATGCCATTAATTTTTTTGTTGCGGTTGTTGGCACTATAAGTTGATTGGCAATGATTTTCAACTCTTGACTATTGATTTTTTTGTTTTTTGAGAATAGATTTTTTTGTTTTTTGAGAATTGATTTATTTGGATACAATTTTGATAACTTTGACGCTTAATCTTATCTAAGCTAATGCATAAGCTAAGACTAGATGGCTGTGATAAAATCTTGGCCACATTTTCTTTAGGAATCAAGATGATAAATCGCTTTTTATTTTTTGAAGTATTTTCTTTTAAAAAATGTACTAAGCTTTTATAATATTTCCAGCACTTCGTCGCCCCTACTAAAAATGGGCTGGAAGAGCCTGTTCACCAAATACGTCCCTTCAGTTAAAGAATTCACCGACAACAGTGACATCTGCGAGACGCGCTACGATGGATGTGTTGTCATGGCATTTCAGAAATCGTCCAACAGCAAACAGAATATGCACTGAGCAGCCAGACTAGCTAATTTTCAAGATCATCTACACTTCAGTTTAAGCAACCGAATTCGGCAATTAGCTGGACAAAATTGTGCTCTCATCTCTACCGAGGATAGAAATTCTAGTACAGATTAGAAACACCATCGTGCCTTTGGACTCCTCAACTTATGAAATGATCTTAGTGTGTACAAGACTCAAAAGCCGAAATCACAAAAAAAACAGCTTCATTTCAATTTAAACGAATGCAATTCTGGACTTAAATTTTAAATTTCAATTAAGAATTCAAAATCATTCCAAATTCTTAAACGTTTCAAATGTTTTTATTGGTTTGACCAAAACCATTGTGCTTGTAATGTGTATCACCACGTCACCCTTGAACACAAAAATTGCATGATTATGTTTGTCCAGCAACCCAGTTATACAACTAGAATTATCATGTTGGTTAACACCCCCGCAAAAATTCTGATAACACCATAAACCCGGAAGTGGGCCACGTGAGGTCACGATCGAAAGGAGGGTGACGTCCTCCCACCTGACGCCTCCTCTTCACCTTCGTCTGCGTACCCAAAAATGCAGCTCAGGATGAACTGGATTATTTCGATGGGGGACAACCCAGGTTACATTTCAAGGGTTCAATACGAAGTTTATAACAATGCAAAATTAGGGAAATGGGGAACGTGCACTTGGAATCATAGACGGGGTCACCGAAACAAAAGTCCCTTAACAGGCTGGCCAATTTATTTATTTTTATATATCATATTTATATTTATTGTCGAATTAATTTATTGGAATTCAGGGTTTACTCCCATATTCGTGCAATGTTTAAATTAAAATCATAATCGCAGTTTTAACTATTACATATACTGCATAAGAACAAATTCCAATGATTATTTTATAGCATTTTCTTAGATACCTTAAAAATATACGTGACATTATAAAAATGCTTTGAGAAAAATAAGGTTTTCCACATACTTATAGATACAAGCACTTTTATATAAGGAGGTTTTTTTTCATGGCCCTTTATGTTTTGCAAGTGAGTTTTATTTATATCATGAATTATTCACGTTTTTTCACTTGTTATGCCACTTTTTTTATTATACCTTTATTATTTTATCCAGAAGTTTAACATTGCAGGTAAATGTTTTACATTAGACTCAAGCCATTCAAGCTCGGATTAAGTTATAGCACATTACGTTTTTTTAATGTAAAATTTCACTGTCATTGCTTTAAACTATAAGGATTGCAAGTATGGATTGGTGACTAAAACTACCTACTTCTTCCTTCTTGATTATCAATTGATTAACGTTTGTACATAGATAATATTTGTTCTTAATTTATTTCGATGTATTTTTTTATATTTAGAATTTATCTTTTTACCACATTTATTTGAAACGAAAATAAAATAAATATAAAAATAGCTTTGTGTCGAGTGTTTGTTTTGACATTGAAATAAAAGATGTTTCCTCTGTTAGATAATTTCAGAAACAACATTAAAACCGACTTATAAATACAACAATAGTGTTTAACATATGAGAGTTTCAAAACAACAATTCTCACCATGGTCTCTTAGAATATAGGATATTACAAGCATATGGCTATATATTAATAAAAATGACATATTGCCTTTTAGCATGTACATGTATGTACCTTAAGTTTTTAACCAGGAATGAACATCAACATGAATAATATAATAACTGCACTATACAGGTACAGTCTTGTCTCAAGGTATTCCACATTTTATCGTACCTCTATTAATTTCAAAATTTATCGCAAAATATGTAAAACCGCCTTTATCAGAAATGGTCACGGGCAGAAGAATACTTAAAATCATTTCAGAGAATAAGTTTCAGAGGACATTCATGTGTCAAACAAATGTGTGTATTGATAATTACCTGATTTTCCTTTACATGTGCAACTACAAGTATGCAAAATATCAATGGCAACATTTTATAAGAAGAATATTTATAATTAGTTTTAAATGTGCAGGATATATACTGCTATAAGGAAGAGGTGTTCCGATTTAATTGTATAAACAATACATTCATGTCAATAATAAAATACCTGCAATTATAATTTCAAAAATAAAATCCCCAAATTAATACTTATAACTGCGAAAAATGCATCCGAAATTGACAAATTTAATTGGTTCAAGTTTTGAAAATAATAAAAAAAATATAGAAAACCAGTTATATATAATGAGGGGTAAGGGATGAGGGGGAAGGGGAACTATAACACTGAAAATTATGGTGTCATAAAATGAAAATAATATACAAGAAGGGGAATTTACCTAGATTTTCTAAGATTTGCTAAATTTGTTATTTAAGTTTTGCAATAATAATTGTAATAATATAGTATTTTATTTTTTATCTGACAACATGACTAAACTCATTTTTGCTCGAGTGTACATTACATTTCTAATGTGTATGCCATATGTACAAAGGCTACTTATGGGTTAATTTTAATTATAATTAGCCATTTAGCAGTATAGGAGTTGAACTTTATTTTCGTGAGTAACGCTTATAACTCCAAAAAAGGTCACGTGTGAAAAGCTCGCTTCAAAAATTTTCGGTAAAAACTTCCGGCAAAAAAGCCTACAATATTTGAAAAGGTTCGTAATAAGCCTCATTGATTTCGTTATGTAACCGCAGTTTCTTTTATTATCAAAGAAGACGACGAAGAAAGGATGCAAAAAGTGAATTACCATCATGGCGCACATTACTTTTTTTTAAGAATTTCTTGCCGAGATTTTCGCGAATAAAAAGGTTTTGGGTCAGTAAGTTTCTTCAAGAAACACGCGTACCGTACCGTAAATATACCTTTATCTAATCGGATGAACGGCCGTGACCGTGAGGAAATCGATGAAATTGCATCTATAAAAATGCAACCAAATTTCACGGAAATGAGGATGCATAGAAAACACATGTGAAAACGAATGTAACGGCTATATTGGATCCAGTAATTTCACAGAAGAATTCATATATCGGAAATGCATATTTAAATAAGATACATACTATACATTGAAATTCATTGTAAAGCAGTATGTGCAACAGATTTATGTAAAGTTATTAAAATATCTAGAAATTATTAATTGAATATTCTCTAATCTTCAAGTGCACGGTTGTAATTTTACCAAAACCATAATATATTCTTTTTCGCCATATGTAATTACGGTACAGGTACAAGTTTCTGAACTGTGTGAATCACGGATGGAATTCGGAATTAAATTTGTTTACATCATCTACGCATGACGGATTTTCTTTATTTACTTCCGTTGCATCGCGTGCTCAAAAATTGACACCCATATCTCGAAAATAAAGACGCAGTCCTAGGTCAAAAACAGACATGTTAAAATGAACATTGTTTATATGAATAAAAACAATATTTCATATAGTTCCATTGTAGCCAAACTATATGTATTTATAATTGCCTCCCAAATATCAAAATAAGATGTCTAGAAATGCGTTTTCCAAAATTATTGGAAAATTGATTTAATACACACTGGTGATGCAAATTAAATTATCTAAGGTCTAAATCCATTTTACCCTTACATATATAGGTGCTTTAAGCACATTATACCTGTGGTAATTTATATTTCAGAAATAACAAATGGGCAATAGGAATATCGGTAAATTTGTAAATCTTAACGTCTAGATTCCTGGTTTGAAATTTGCAGCCCAATAAGTTTGTGCAAGGTTAATTTGTTATGGGTGCATTTGGATTACTTGTGGCATAGGTAATAATAAAGAAACCATGTATTCATAAACTAGAATTTCATTTAGTGTACCTTTCTTGAAAATTCGGAACGTTTTGGAATATATATAATTTATATTTCTGATAAACAGTATTAGGCGGTATAAAATAATGCAGCACATTGAAAAAATGAGGAATTTGTTACAAAACTTCAGAAGTTATCTATACAATTTAGTTTTTATATGCGCAAGTTTTTTTTTATCTCATTATATATAAAACCATCTTAAATAATTCAGATTTCAAAAATTTAATCACGAATTTGCCAAAAAATATATTAATGAAAATAGTACATTACTTTCATTTTTAAGGAAAAAAAAACTCAATGTATAGTCATTTTTTTGTAATGAACTTTTTCTACTAGCCCGAATTTGCAATTATTGCAGACACTTGTCCACTTATTTTTATAAAGTTAAGAAGAACAATTTCAATCGAACTGACCTATAGAAATACAAGTCTTATGATCACAAGCCCTCGTTATTCGATCAGCAAACCAGCTCATGTATTCTTCCATCAGTGATAATTATTTAATTCTATTGTAAATTAAATGTACACCATCCGGGACAAGAAAAAAAAAGAACAACAACATGAGTAATCCTGCTATATTAAACTCGACCCCTGACCAATATAGAACCGAGACCTCATGACCTCGGCCTTCTGTGCATCTGGGTAAAAATGACAAGCAGGCGGTGTCCAGGCAGGTCTCTACCAAGAATTGAATGGGATGGCGTAACAGGGGGAGTGAAGGGGGGGGGAGGGGGGTATAAACATTAAAAGTTTCCCCTAGAAACCTCTCGTTTTTCCGCTCTCACCTCTGCTATGCTGGTTTACGGAAGCGTTACCTCTTTTTAACGGAACGTTAAACTGCCTCCTGGGCTAAGGGGGTTAAAGAAGAAGATAATGACGGCCATCTTGGTACTCCTACAGTATGCCATTGGCCATGACGAGACACCGGATTGGCCGGCCAACAGAGCGGAGCAACGGGGATTTTTTTGAAAAAAATGCGACCCGAAGGAGAAACGAAAGATATTCTGAGAAAAATTGGGGAAAAAATGAAAGGCTGGCGGGCGACGTATATAAAGGTGGTTCGCACCCGACAAACACGAACACAATCTCATCCGAAAGCAACTCAGCAGCAGCTTAGTCACGGGAAATACATCCACTGTAGTATAGTGTAATCGAGACGTGCAGGATAACAAGGATCTGCACTCAAAATCTTGATCTTTAAGGTAAGCAATTTTTGAAATTTTTTGATAGGGAAGCAGGTCTTTAAAAGGTATTTATTGGATATAAATTTCAATGAATTTATAGTAAGCATTTCAAAAAATAGTCTTCTTATAAAATACCAGAAGCACAATCATGTAAAATAAGTTTGACCCACAAGCTAAAACTTTGCTTTTCCTTTCTCCAAATATAACACAGAAAGTATGAATATATAATGTAAAAAAATTGAAAATAGTTCAAAATTGAAAATAGTTCAAAATTGAAATATACAAATGAAACGAAATTAGTTTTCCACATTTTCTTATTTTTTAAATAACAGGAAAATATTAAGCTCCATCTTTTTATAATTAAGATACAAATGTATTCAATATATATGCACATTTATTGAATTTCAGTATAAAGTATTTGAGTTACTTGGAATCAATTTAAAAATAGTGTAAGATTGGAATTCCAAGTAATTTTAAGAACGCATGTATACATTATTGAAACTTATTAATTTCGATAAAGTTTAGATTAGGTAGAATCTTTTTTCCAGTTATTTCTTTATTTAAATTAAACCTATATGTATTATATTGGGTATTTTTAAATCTAGGGGAAAACATGAACTAGTATCCATCACATATTTCACGTGTTATACCAAAAGTTGTGAAATTCATAAAATTACAAGAATCTAATTTCCTCCTTTTCATTGCTCTAACAGTGAAGGGTTCATCTCTTGCTGGTATATTTTCGTTCCTAAACTCATCAAAGTTAGCAACAATGACGTCATCAGTGACAATGTTGAACTGTCTGTCCGTTCTTATTATTCTTGTCGCCGCTTCGCTTCCGGTGGTGGTTCGATCGCAGGAAGCCAGCTCTGGTGGTGCTACCTCCCACCATGCGAACCTTACTCAGCGTCCAGACTCTGAGGCTTTTGAGGGAAGGAAGGTGTACAACAAAATAGCCGCCAACAATGTGAAAAAGCAGAGCAACGATGACCTTTCACCCGCCAGCGTTCTCAGCAGGTTGGACTGGAGGAGTCTCTTCACCACTGCCATGAAGATGTTCTTCGGCAATGGCGACGAGCAGTCCAAACAGGCCTCAAGACAGGTACTGAGCCCTTGCTCAGCATCGCTTCAGGTGGTGCCACTGAGCGACATGCGTGACAGCGCCATCTATGGTGCTTCAAGCAGTCTATGTTGATGGTGGCGCCATCAGCGACATACTGATATGCCAAGTAGCAGAAGTAGTCCAAATTACATCAGAGAATGGCTAAGCAATGCCATTTCAAATTCAGAGCTGAATGACGCCATTTTTTAAAAAAATGACCAAATGATGACATCACTAATAAAATTGAAAATTCAGAGTGACATCATGAACATAATAATGACGACATTTTAGTTTTAGCATTTTTGCGTTGCATCTAATAGCTTATCAATTAATGGGTCAATAATTTGCAAACGGTCCTGAACTTCAGTGAATGACCGGAAATTACGTTAATGTTAAGTAGCTGATGACTTATGACCATTTGTAACAAATGATTTAATACCACTTAACCATAAAGCCACTTTAGTCGTATTCCAAAATGAATAGCATCGATATGACTAATGGTCAGTTTCTTAACACCTGCTATTAGTCATTTTTGAGGAAAATTATGATCATAAAATGGCGCCCCTGAATAATGGGTATCGTAATCGATGTCCAAAATGTGACCATATCAATTCAAAATTACCGAATAGTGACGATATTATTGGGACTGACTTCTGCATGGGATATGAATAGATTGAATTATACTTTTTGTTGTTCAGTTTTTACTATTATTATAATAATCATGATTGTTTTTTTCAGTTGGTGAGCATGATAATCAGCCTGGTCGATGGTCTGCGACTCAGCTTCACCATGCGGAAGGCGCAGGCGCGCTCCAGCGGTGGAGAGACAGTACTTCCGACAGCGGATGCTGCACTTGCCAGTCTGTCCATGTTAAAGGTACATATAACGTCCCCTGGCCCTATGTCCTCCTTAATTTTGATCTCATAAACGTTGATTTACTATCCTACACCACTATACAGTTATGTGTAGTGTCTTTGAATAATTATAGGAAATGTTATAAGAGGCATTTAGTGTCATTAAATTAATTCGAGTAATCAAATAGGTTTTGTTCACTCCATGCACTGGCTACTCTTTCTTGCAGGCATACGTGAAAACCATCACTTCAGATGATGACCAATGCGTGAAGAAATATCTGTGCCAGGCTAACCGTGAAGCAGTCAAAGATGGAAACAAAATTGGCTATCTGATAGCCCAGGCCGGAAGGTACGTAACGCCACCTGTGGCAAGTTACCGCATAAACCCTATCCACCTAGAATAGATCTATCATATTGGCAAAGACTGCAAACTGCTCTTTGGAGCCAGGACTGGGTCCTCTAGAGCTTGAACGAGCACTGGAGTGGTATGGGAGAAAGCTGTCCATTATGTTTGTTGACGAAAGAACATAGGACGTGTCTTAAGTCCCTGTCCAGTGCTCCATCATTTTATTTTTGTTGGCATTAAAAAAATACATTCTCTTCTCTCATTGGCTAATCCCAAAAATACAGTTACGCCACGAGTTACGTGCTGGAAAATATCCGTTACTCGTCCTTCGACGAGAATTTCAATGCCGGAAAAGATGGCCGCAATGGAGTCAACTGCGAAGAGACCTTCAGCCACTGCAACGAGCTGCTATAGATGGCGCTTTTGCCAATGGGAGACGAGTGAGAATTTCGGACATTGATAGCACACGTTGCATATTCTAGGCGAGCATGCTGGATCGTGCTCGTTTATCCTAACCGGTAGCTACCATCCTCTAAGGGCGATTTGGCAGCGGGCAGTGCCCAGCTTCAAAATCTCAGCGCCATCTATGGTGCATTTTCGCGAGCAACTGCAAGATTTTTCAACATAAATTTGCGCCCCAATGGGGAAATGCAAGGGTTCTGACGGTGTCCTGTTGAGCTGACCACGACTGTGCAGTTCAATAGAAATAATTCGATGGTTCTACACTTATTTGCATTAGAGCAGAGGGAAATTTAATACAGGCAATGCTGGTCCTGCAATCTTGTCGCCAGGTGGCGCTGCCGTAGCACAGTGATATTATCCTATTATTTATTAGTCAGCTTGTTGTAAACTATTTGTACTCATCATATCTCATCAATTGCTTTCATTTAATTTATTTTAATTTAAAACTATAATATATACAATTTCTGTACCAGACGGATTTATTTATGAAAATAAAACAGATTTAGATGAATACATTTTTTTATTTGTTTACTGCTTTAGAAAAGGAAATGGGTCATATTCTTTGAACATTTTCATAGAACGTTCAGGTGAATTACACATTTGGTAAGGATCAGTCAGTTCAACTCGATCTGTACCTCAAATTGCCAGAATTATAATAGTTCTCTGTTCCTATTCATGTTTCCAAGAATATATTACAAACTAATAGTAAAATGGATATCAGAATTGTGTATAAATACAATTTCAAAGAGCTCAAGACAGCCTTTGGAATTGCAGCATGTTTTTTGTTGTAAATTATAGGCAGTCAGAAGACTATGATTGGTTCCCACCAAAATTATGCTTCACGTGAGCATGCATCCTAGTATACGTGTTCACTGTCCATATATCTACGTACGAACTAAAAATCCCACCCAATTATTCAATTACTATTCGGTTATCTGCTTGATCACTATATAACATTCGAATACATAGTTAAACACTGAAAATGCGGAAGACGTGATCGTAAACTCACCACAAAACCAGCACCACGTAGGTCCTGATAAGCTAGGCTCGCCCGCCCCTTCACATAGGCTCAAACAAGGCTGGAATCTTGATCACTTGGTCACATATATCTTGCTTATGAATAAACACGCTTCTTTTTAGCTACCACTTGATCACCATTCTCGCAATCACGGTTAAAAAAAACACTTTCTGTTCATAAAATACGCGATTACCTGGTTGAAAAAATGTGTGAACATGTGTCGCGTGGGCACGTGGAAAATTATGGAAGGCAGTCACGATATCGTGATTAATTACCCATAAGGCACCTTTCGTAAACAATAGCCTAATTAATAACTAATGAGAGAATGACCCTCGTGAACCCTCGAAATTTTAGTTAGAATAATAAGCACAAATAAAAACCCAATTAATTAATGAAAATAAAACGTAATAAACAGTTTACATTAAAATCATCGTAAAATCCACATAAAGAGATTGACAAATAAAGATCGAGAGATTGTGACAAACTATGAAATTTGACTCACCCTGGTGTAAAATGGACGCACCTAAAGACGTCAAGACTATAGTTCAAAAGTATTTCAAGTCACCAAGATCGGGTTATAATTTAACAAATTATACGTTTATCAAAATCATCGGAGTTTCTTAAATGCTACAATTACTATTTCTACACAATAGTTAAGAATAAAGAAAAAATATCCAAATCTGTAAATAGGAAGCGAATTTAAAACGTACGCGTAACAGTAGGGTGATGATTCCGAGTATCATAACACCCCATGTTAACAGTTGCTTCCCATCAGATTTAATGCGAGAAGAAATTATCTTACAACATGCTGTATTTCACTACTTTGTGGCCTTTGGATTATGATAACAAATTGCTTGAAATAGTTGCGAAGTTCAAACAAATAATTATTTAAAAAAATTATTCATTTTAATCGGGATTTGAACCACTTTCATGTAACAAATGGGGCCATACAACTTGAACCTAGGGCCCACGGTGGGCTCATGCCCACCGTGGGTTCGTTAATGAGTACCCTCCACCCTGCCGAGGAAGAGCTTCACTGGATACCCACGCCCGGGTGTGAGGAGCCGTCGATGCCCCCCACAATGGGGACTCCAATGAAGGAGTCTTACCCGCTTCCGGATGTGTACCAGGTCTACACGATCCATCTCTGCAGTAGCCCACCCGAGCTGAGCAACTAACAGACTTCAAAACTTGGCTTTACAATTTAGATAAAAACCTTTATTTGAAATATCACGAAACAAATATACATATTGTGTTTCGTAGCATTTAGTTTTATGAATTTGTGGGTGAAATTTCTAAAAACAATATTGGTTCCTTAGCAAGTTACATGAAAAATATTGAAAATTACATACATATGTACATTTTCAAAATTTGAATTGGATTAACTACGCTTTAATATGACATATATATATGGTCCTATTTGATGCTAAATATTTAGCATACGTTCCACATCTTTTTATAAGTATAAATTAGGAATGACGAGAGGTAGGCTTTAAATATTAAGTTTATGAAACTTTGTCATGATATTTCATATTTTCAAGCCCAACAACACTAATTCTAACAAAAACAATTCACTTGTTGGATTGATTCAGAATTGGTTGAACACCCCCCGAATCGCCTCCTATCGTCATCAATCAAGAATTTGTTTAGGCAACCTTAGCTCCATAGAACGTAATAAAAGACCAATTAAGTCATCCATCAGACAACTGTTTAGTCTTAACCAATATTTCTGCCAGACACAATACTTGACATTGCTTTTAGCGGTCATTAATTTGTTTCTGCGGGTGAGAGGGTGGTAGGACATGGTAGTCGACATGCAGTGCATTCGAACAATTAAACACAGACCCATGCAGGTATGCCTTCATCGCATTTCCATAAACAGTTGTCATTAATCACTAGGGCGCTTTAATCGAGCTGGGGATTATAATGGGATTGCAAGCACGAAACTAGCCATTAAAGCACAGATCAACACCATGATGGTCACGGCTGAACTCACCCTGACCCTCCTGCAAATCATGCTTTTCGCTGGTCCCAGAGAAGTCAAAGGTCGCTTCGATCACGCCACGTTCGTGAGGGTCCAAGACGATGTCGCCATGCCGGATGCAGGACCATGGTGGCCAAGCACTCCTGGCTCCAACCCGAAAGCGGCTTGCGCCATAAGGTGTTTTGTCAAGGGATCAACGTGCAACGGGTTTCAGATGTCTGGACCAGATGATGTCAAGTGCCAGATGCTGGAGCAGAATCCTGTCGGTAATGAGCTCAGTCTCCTTGCCAGTCCGGGAGTGACCGTTTATGGCCGGACGGCGGCTGAAGGGCAACCTCTGACCGTCAGCCCCGTTGCAAGTCCCCCAACAGCGACTTCGCAGGTAACCCAATGGAAAATTATATTCAATTTTGCTTTGTATACATTGGCACGTAAATTTTAGTTGAAAAGCTTCACTTAATTTGTACCAATTCACTTTATGCAATAATAATTTACTCATTTGCACATTGTAACTTCATGATTCCATCATCTGATAAGTCTTGTATAAAATTGGTCCATTTCGGAAGAATAGCTGTCATGGTTCAAAACTTAGGCCCTTATTTTTATATTTCAGAGCATCACCACAACAAAGTTGCCAATGAGTTCTACGACACCTGTCACACCTCCAACGATGACAACTAGTAGTGACCCCATCTCAACGGCAGTTAGCAGCGCTACCTCGACAACCAGCAACAACCCTACCACCAGCTTGACAACCAGTACCAAACCCTCAACAACCAGTACCGAACCTACAACAACCAGCACAGTGAAAAGCACCCCTGCCGTTGCTTCTCCTAACTGCACTTACAGCAACTGTACCTATGGCTGGACGTGCGTGAACATCACGGGTCAACCGCAGTGCTTGGCCTGTACCTCTATGAATGTATCACGCGCAATGGCCATATTTTTGTGCCAGTACGGGCAGCCTGCAGGGGCAAACCTGATGATCTACGATGAGTCGGCCAACAGTTTTAAGAAGGATTCCATAGCGGCACTGTTCAAGTTGCGACCGGACTGCAAGTCATCCGTCTACTGGATCGCCAACAGGACAGAGCCAAGGTCGAAGAGTAAGCGTGAAGCCCTTTGGCCACAAAACGCATCCTCTACCTTTGGAAACCGCGTGCCTACCACATCATTACGGGTGAGCAATAGCACTTTGAAATTTAATTGGAAGACTGAAAAAATCATATTTGTAATCTTGTAAGGGGGTGACAAAATGATTGCACTAGGGGAGAAAGGTGTAGTTTGGTTCAGTTGTGATTGAAGGGGGAAGGGGGATGAGGGATGTATATTCATCATACATATATTTGTATATTGAGAGTACTCGTCCACCGTGTGTTGTAATATGGATAAACCTAATTGATGTTTCAGAGAACGCCAGATAATGAAATATCTACCGAAATGCGAGTAAAGAGAGACAGTGGCAGCGGCGAATCCGGCTCCAGCCCAAACTGCTCCGTTTTCAGTAGCCAAGAATTCGGTCAGGTCAAGTACGTGCCGTGCTCGCAGAGTACTGGTTATTTGTGCGATATTATCCCTCCTTAGTGTTTTATAGGCATTCAGACACATATGCACATGCAGCAATATCTATAAACTCAAGTCACAAACACAACAGTTAATATTATTAAACATTTACTAGTTTAATGCGTTTATTGCCGACGCCGATGGTCGAGTGGGTTACGTGCTTGCCTCTCGATCCTAAATGCTGGGTTCGCTCCCAGGTCGAG
>JAQGBW010002054.1:0-21659 GCA_034698625.1 Julus scanicus
AATCATGTTTCGTGATGCAAGGGTCAAATTTTACCACAAAGTTGCATATTTATTGCTGAGTTGCACTTGTTTTGGCCAGTCCAAAATTGCACCTCTTACATTCCTTATGATCTTGCAATATTTATGCATTATTTTTCCCTCGTTTCTCTTTGTTGTTTAATAAACAGAATGTATGTGTAACTAACTTAATGCTTTGTTTTTGGATTTAAGTCACATAAATATTTTTTCTCAACTTTTAACATTTGTATCACCCAGTTGCAAATGTTTTGGCCAATACTGTAAACCATTAAATAGGGCCAAACTTGCTTTATAGTGTGCCCCATATATGACTGAAAACATGTATAGTCATATTTGGCGTTTAATTCCAAATATGGAGTTGATATACTCAAAACCACTTATGTCCCTACTTTTGGAGTACATTTGGAGTTATATAATAAGAAAATACAGAATAAAATTATAAAAATTGCAGAAACACAAGTTTAGGTCATTCCCAAATTGTTCATGTCTGGTTTTCGATTAAGCTGGATCACAACCCCTATCACTTTTAATGGGTGAAATTTTAAAACACAATCACAGCAAACAAAAAGAGATTAAATAAAAATAAAAATTGTTTAAAATAGCTCGATAAATCAGCAATGGACAAGTTTGAAAAATGCCCGTTAATGTGCACATTCTGCCAGCAGGTGGCAGCATGAGAATGCAAATTAACGGACATTTTTCAAACTTGTTATTAATTTTTAAAAAAATATTATTTCAAAGCAAAAAACGAAAAAGTAATACCATTGCTGATTTATCAAGCTATTTTTTAAAAAAAATATTATTATTTAATCTCTTTTTGTTTGGCTGTGATTGTGTTTTAAAGTTTCACCCTTTGAAAGTGATAGGGTTGTGATTCGCCTTAACAATAGCCTTTAGTTATACGTAAATATGTTTGACATTAACATGAATAATGTTGAAGGAAAATTGGAATCACTATATTAACAACAGCAGTTTTAGTTTTTCCTTCAGAGATGAAAGTTTGACGACATTTGCGAAAACATAAATCAGGTGTCACAATGAAAATGGCCGTAATTTAGAATATTGGTAAGTCACCAGAATATGAATTTCCAACTGGCTGAAAAAGCCCCTTTGAAATCCACTTGAGACAAGCTGGTCAAAGCGTTGAGTGGTTCAAAGTTACCTTCCCTCGTCCAAAGTATCCACATTTTACGGTATTGTTTGTATTACTGTAAATATTAAATTTTGATGTTTGGCAACACTTAGACGTAATATTAGAAAACACGGATTTGTTCTAAATATAACTTTTTTTCACCACATTTGGGTTTGAAATACATAAGTTTTTCAATGGGAGTGATGGTCTGAATTTCCACCCACTTGAACCCGTTCTTTCCCCCGTTTGGACCCCCCTCGCGATACACCCCTCCCTTCCCATCATGCATCGGTATTTGTCCATTGAAAGTGTGCATAAAGCGAAAGGATTAGCCTCTCGTATACGGAGTCCTTTTTTGCCCCCTCTTTTTTTTTCTTTTGTCCTCTTCTGCTTATTTTCTTCTTCATTCTGCTCCGTTGGTCCAAACAAAATGTACCGAATCTCATCTTTTTTTTTTCCGAGACGAATCCTATTTACGCGCCCCAAATTTTTGTTCGGCAAACTGCCTTTATCCACCTCCTCCTCCTCTTCATCCTTCTAGGACCGTTTATTTTATGATAAGGGATGTACAGCATGGCTCTGTGTGTGAGGATGTGTAGCTACGTATAATGGGACCATTGGATATTGGGCCCAATCAACAAGAATCGGATATTACGACTTATACCACTGTACTTACCTCTGTTTAAGGGCTCGGTCATATTGGGACCAGCCGCAGTACTATAACCTAAGAAGAAAAAAATCTAAATTAACTATTTGTGGAAATATTCAAACGTTTGAGCTAAATGTTGTATAGAAACACGTTTTATGCAATGTTTGTTGATATCAAAAAAGTTCTGCAGGAATTTGTATACTATATAATAAAACATGTTACTTACATGTAGTGATAGAAAATAATTGTTTGTACGAATACTTTTGTTCTCTCGAGTTGAATTAGGAATTTGCATAGGAACAGTAAAATGTTTGTAGCATAAATAGAAAACAATATTTGTATGAACAGAAAATAATGTTTATATGAATAAAAACATTGTTTGTTAGAATAGAAAAATACTTTTGTTCTCTCGAGTTGAATTAGGAATTTGCATAGGAACAGTAAAATGTTTGTAGTATGCATAGAAAACATTATTTGTATGAAAAAAAAAAAATATTTGTATGAAAAGAAAATAATATTTGTATGAACAGAAAATATGTTTATATGAATAAAAACATTGTTTGTTAGAATAGAAAACAATATTGGTATGAACAGAAAATAATGTTTATATGAATAAAAACATTGTTTGTTAGAATAGAAAACAATATTGGTATGAACAGAAAATAATATTTATATGAATAAAAACATTGTTTGTTAGACTAGAAAAATACTTTTGTTCTCTCGAGTTGAATTAGGAATTTGCATAGGAACAGTAAAATGTTTGTAGTATGAATAGAAAACAATATTTGTATGAACAGAAAATAATGTTTATGTGAATAAAACATTGTTAGAATAGAAAACAATATTTGTATGAACAGAAAATAATGTTTATATAAATAAAAACATTGTTTGTTAGAATTGAAACAATGTTTGTTTGAATAGAAAACAATGCTTCGTATACTGTGTTTATATGAATAGAATGCAATGTTTATCTGCATAGAAAACAATGTTTATATGATTAGAAAACCATGTTTTGTATGAATAGAAAAGAAATGTTTGTATGAATTGAATACAATGTTAGTATGAACAGAATATAATGTTACTAAGAACAGAAAACAATGTGTGTATGAATGGAAAATAATGCTTGCATCAATAGAAAATAATGTTTGTGGAAATATTTAAAGGAATGAATAAATATTTGGTGGAGAAGAAACATTTCTATAGGTACGATTCAAATGAAAAATGTGCTCGTTGAAATAGGAAAATATGTTTGTATGAATTTCTTTACAAATCACATAGAAACCATTTTGATTCAATTTAAAAAAAATGTTTGTATAGATGTAAAAATGACACAAACATTTTCAAAACAATACAAAAATGCAGAAATACAAGTTCATTGAAATTAAAATAATGTTTGTAGAAATAGAAGATGTTTCATAGGTATACTGAATTGTCCGAAACAAGTTTGAAAGAACATGGGAAACATGTTTCTATGAATTTGTGAAGGCATGCAGCGGGTATATGGCGTGTTGTGCTATTTGTCGTTTTCCAAGTGGACAACAATGGCGCATGTCCGTTTCCTGCAGTTTCCAAAAGAGACGTAATTGATACGCAGGAAGCAATTTGGGTAAAATTCGTTCGAAATTAAGGCTTTTATCCGCCATTTTTGTCCATTTTGTTGGGTTACATGCTGCGACAATTCGACGCTTTTTCCCACACATTATTTTATTAGGTTGCTTTTTTTTCTTTTCTTTTCACCAACATTTTCATAAAAGCTTTAATTAGAGAGGACAAATTTGATATTTCAGGATCAATTAGGAGGTAATTGGAGAGGCAGCAATTTAACTTCCCATCTCATACGACGGAATGCTGCTGTTGTTTTTGGGCGACTAGCAGCGCCATCTGCGCTCTTTTCTTTCGGCGTTCGTCTCTTGTTTTCGGTGCTTATGATTTTAAAAATGGTGAAATGAAATATGTTTTTTTATAATGGTGTAGAAAGCACTTAAAGAAGTGAAATGGAATGGTTTTTTTTTTTAAATCTTATGGAATGTTCATAAAATAGTGCAATAGAATTTGTTTATCAAAATTATATTGAATGTTCTTAAAGTACTGCAATAGAATATTCTTCAAAATGTTATGGAAGGCTCTTAAAGTAGTCCAATTGAATATGTTTTTCAAAATGTTATGGAATGTTCTTAAAGTAGTACAATGGAATATGTTTTTCAATATCTTATGGAGTGTTCTTAAAGTAGTGCAATTGCATATGTTTTTCAAAATCTTATGGAATGTTCTTAAAGTAGTGCAATTGAATATGTTTTTTCAAAATCTTATGGAATGTTCTTAAAGTAGTGCAATTGAATATGTTTTTCAAAATCTTATGGAATGTTCTTAAAGTAGTGCAATGGAAGATGTTTTTTAAAATCTTATGGAATGTTCCTAAACTAGTGAAATCGAATATGTTTTTTTCAAAACATTTTGGAATATAATTAAAGTAGTGAATTGGAATATTCTTTAAGTAGTGAAACTATAGAACATGTTATCTTTTACTCCATTAATCAAGCTGACGACGTCAAATATGGATATTAAGCACTAGCGTTCCATTCTGCGTTTATTTATATTGAGTGATGGATGCAGTGTTACTGTATATGTAACACTGTATTCGTCGTTATTTGTGGATTTCCTCCAGAGATGGCACTGCATGATGCGCAGATGCAATGCCATCTCTGGACAGAAATTGAAAATGCAGATAAGGGTAATTTTCAATTACATTTCAATTAGTACTACTTGTACTTAATGTTAAAATCGATATTCTAAAGTGTGTTACCGCAGCGCCCCCTTGTGGCGATACTAATCGTTTTAAGGTAGGGAGACCTGCATGTATAACTGTGGATCGACCAATGTTGAGAACCCCCCGTCCTGCCCTAGGTCAAGGGCCAGCGACTGATGTTTTTGCGTTTGATAACCTAATTTAGTATGCTAAAAACGTACGTTCTTTTTTTTTGTGGTAACTCTATATCCTAACCACTTTAAAATGCACGCCGCGAGCTTCATAGGACGGCGCGTGCCACTTTTTGACCCCTGCGACCCTTGGCGGGAGACCCATCGAAAGTGACACCAGACAAGAGCCTAAATGTGACATTTCTATTAAGAGCCCCTTCTCGGAACGACAGGTGGCGCTGCGTGCAGTCGTTGAAAAATGAACCTACACCAGTGCCCTGTTTTTTTCACCAAATAAGGGGTCCAAACATTTCGCCATCTTTAAAGTATAGGGATCAAAATGCTCCACCATAGCGGAATAAGGGCACTATGGGTTTCGCCATCTTGAAAGCAGGGGCCCAAAAGCTTCACCACTGTTGAATAAGGTCCCTGAAGGATTTACTATTCTGAAATAAGCGCCCAAATGCTTCACCATTCTAAATCAGGGTTCCAAATGCTTCACCACAGTGATATAAAAGTCCAAATAGGTTTCAGTATTCTAAAATCATCAATCAATTGGCTTCAACATTCTGCAACCAGGGGCCTAAAAACTTCACCACGTAGAACGTTGTTGCTTATACT
This sequence comes from Julus scanicus, assembly GCA_034698625.1. Classification (NCBI taxonomy): domain Eukaryota; kingdom Metazoa; phylum Arthropoda; class Diplopoda; order Julida; family Julidae; genus Julus; species Julus scanicus. The sequence continues at coordinate 5,337 of JAQGBW010002054.1, forward strand.
TCCGTCCATGGTTTATTCGTGCCCTTTGACCTCCTGGTGGTGGGCTCTGCGTTTCGGGATTGGGCTCTTGCATTCCTGAAGCAGTGGAGGAGGCGGCATTCCTCCCTTCGAAGCGCCCCCTTGCGGTGTGCGGCCGTTTGAGGCCAACCGCTGGAATGCGGTCGGAGCTCCCCCTAGGGGGAATTCCCCTTTCCACCCCAGCTGCGTGTCCACTCACCAAATTAATTACTTGCAACGCAATCTGTCACGGGAGGAATTCAAGGGAGGTGCAAGGATGGGGCGACACCTAGCGACAGGAATGTGCACGGTGGCTTTAAGGAATTTGGGACCTTCTTTTGTCCGGCGGGAAGGGGGGAATGTGATGAAATTATGTGGGTGATCTTGCAACACATAACTTTGATGTTGATAACAGTATAACATGGATGTATACTATAGTATGCTTTCTATAGTAAGCCATATTTGATATGGTCTAGTCCAATGTTTTTTTACCGGTGTGCCGTGAAGGGTCTGTTAGTGTGCCTTGGAAGTTTAGGGAAGGTAAAGATATTATCTTCTATTCAATAATTGTGAATACAAGCACTGAAAATGTTAATCTGAGAGCAGATTATTTGATTAAAGACATAATTCTTTTGGGTATATACCCGAATATGGGCATGGTTGGGTCAACTACTATTTTTAACTTATGTGACCCACGTATAACAACTTGATGTCACATATATGCCCATGCAGTCCTTTCTCTCTTCATATCAATTATAAATTACCAAAAATCCACAAAAAAACTAAATTCCCAACTGCCAGATGGGCTCAGTCCTACAATGCATACATACATATATAAGTTACGGGCCATTCAAAAAAGACGTCCTCAAGAGGGGGTGGTGGTCTGCTGGCATACGGATACCATATGGTCAATTGGGAAGGGGGAAAGCAATTATGAACGTACACTAATGATGGTATTTTTCAGTTTTTGGTTTTCTGTTTAATTTAAGTTTAAAGGTCAGTGAAAGGTGGGAGGGACGCCAGAAGAAATGTGTGCAGTCCCAAATGTACTTTACTTTTTAAAACCTCGATAAAGTTGGGAACTATACTTAAGTTTGAGTTAAACTCCAATTTATGCTGGAATTTCCCTTAGAGATCAGGAAATTTCTGTTAATATGAAAATCTGGAAAAATGCCTTGGAACTGTTTGCTTGGAAAATTTATAGGATGGGCATGTTCCAAAAATTTTTCTGGACTTTATACTTTTCAAAAAAAAAAAATAATAATAAATAAAAATAAAAAATAAGGACGTCTATGAGGGATGGACAGTGTGGTCAGGAGTGGGGGAAAATTCTCGAAGAAATTTCGGGAACGTCTTTTTTGAATGGCCCCTTAAGCATGTAGTGCTTAAATACGGTCCCTACATGATACTGTGCAACTTTGTGTATGGACGGTACAAATAAATACATAAATAAATAAATATGTATGAACATTCAGTGGTGAAATATGGTGGATACGGTATTCTAAGGTGTATAATATGGTATGGAAATATACAACTCCTTATTCATCCTCCTATTTATCCATCGCCCTATGTCATTGGACCAATTTCCACCTGATTTATCATGCATACAGACCTTTGTGTTTAAGATGCTGATGCCAGTTGCGAGTTTTTGCCACAGGATGGCGCTGGCAGCTTGCAGTCGGCGTCTATTCCACCCTTCATCTCTTTCGATGCTTTTTCTATGACATTTTCGCTTTATGGAGACCTGCTCGTGAATATGGTCCTAGAATATGTTAGTGGATGTTTCTCCTCTTTCCCCTCCCCCTCTTCGTATTACGCTATTCGCGGACGATAAAGTTGTTAGGGCATGAAACGGCTGATAAGCCTTTGCCAACGTGAAGGGCCATCCATTTAAAATGTACGTTTGCCATATTGTGTTGAAGAAGATTCCAGTTTGCTTTTATTGCCTACATTCTTGTAAGTTCTTGTTTAATGCGCGTTATATTCGTAACATTGGGCACACGATGAATGGAAAGGACCCTCATCTACACAATATGAATAGAAAGATGGTGGAAGATAAGGCCATGCCCCGAGATAACACTATATATATATATATGCTCCCCTAAAATATGGAAATACACATTAAAAATGCAAGTTTTGCCAATGATATTATAAAGTGGATTTCGGTTAATTGGGACACTTTTGGTTTGGTCCATTTCACGTTTTAAATTATAGAATATTCGCTATAATATATCACACGCTATTTATTTGCTACATAGGTTGTTATATATGTAGTAGTGAGTAAAGGTGCGTTTCCACGTGAGATTAATTCTCGCGAGTTACTCATCACATCTCGTATTCCACAAAATTCCCCAAACTTAGCTCTGAACATTAAAAAACCCGAAATATAAGCATGTCCTCAATGCTCTGTTGCTATGCTGAAAAGGCCATCATCAGGGCGTTTTTTTGCTACATTTTTGGCCTAGCTCTCGATAGCTGCTCTCAAAATTCTCACATGGTTCGTATTTTGCGAGCTGCCTGCTACTCGAGAAAGACAGCTCTCGAACAGTAGCACGTGCGTTTTTGCACGTGCTACTGCTACACACATGAGAGCAGCTGTCGAGATTCTTATGTTTTTTTGTTTTTTTTTTGGTAATGCTTAGAGTTAAGTTTGGGAAGTTTTAAGGAATTACGAGATACATGACGAGTAACTCGCGAGAGTTAATTTCACGTGGAAATGCATCTATAAAGGTATTTTAAATTAAATATCTCTGTCTCACCTTACCCATATCTCAATGCTTCCCAGTCGCCTTTTATATATAAATGACCATTTCAAATATTTTATGTTTACAATTATTATGGAAGGTAAATCTTCAATTCCCCCACAAAACCACCGTCACACACCTGTGGACTCTTATGTTGGGGAACGTTTCAATTCCTCCTTCGCCTCTTTAACACGGTGTTTCAATATAACATTATTTGATTGAACTATTTTCAGGAAGAATCATTTTTCGATATAAAACTAGGAATTCCATTGCTGGAATTTCGTTCGACGGAAATACCAACGCCTTATAAGAACCACATATCCGAAAACCGCAAATATCTACATGTATGGAGTTGTTGAAATGTATATATGAAGGAAGAATCGGTGGGGAATAAATGTATTACGTTTTGAAGTTGATGGAACCAAATCTATGTACTTTGTCATAGCCAGCTATGCAAGGCTGTATGTCATCACTTTTTTTTTTAGGGGGATAGGGTCCTATACCAAGTAACACACAACGTTGGCCCAACCGTTGGATTTTAGTTTGCAACGTTGGCAGTTGGCAGCCAACGTTGGCTCAAAGTTGGAAAATGGTATAGTTACCAATCGTATACCCGTAGGTTTTATATTTTGGCATGTTAACGCTGGGCAAACGTTGTCATATGGGGTACAGTTGCCAATAATCGGTTTCATGTTGTCATTAAACATTTTATATATATGGTCGTATTGCCGATGTTTTCCCAATTAGTGATTTAACCATTGGCAAAGCAATGTTTCCCCAACATTGGTCCAATTAGTCATTTAACCATTGGTCCAGCGAAACATTTCTGCATTGGCTCAATTAGTCATTTAACCATTGGCAAAACAGTGGTTTTCCAACATTGGTCCAATTAGTCATTTAACCATTGGCAAAGCAATGTTTTCGCTACATTGGCCCAATTAGTGAGTTAACCATTGGCCAAGCGAGACATTTCTGCATTGGCCCAATTAGTGATTTAACCATTGGCAAAGCAATGTTTCCCCAACATTGGTCCAATTAGTCCTTTAACCATTGGCCCAGCGAGACATTTCTGCATTGGCCCAATTAGTCATTTAACCAGTGGAAAAGCAGTGTATTCCCAACATTGGTCCAATTAGTCATTTAACCATTGGCAAAGCAGTGGTTTTCCAACATTGGTCCAATTAGTCATTTTAACCATTGGCAAAGCAATGTTTTCGCTACATTGACCCAATTAGTCATTTAACCATTGGCAAAGCAGTGATTTTCCAACATTGGTCCAATTAGTCATTTTAACCATTGGCAAAGCAATGTTTCCCCAACATTGGTCCAATTAGTCATTTAACCTTTGGCCCAGCAAGACATTTCTTCAGTGGCTCAATTAGTCATTTAACCATTGGCAAAGCAATGTTTTCCCTGCATTGACCCAACAAGTTTTGGTTACTGGGGTATATATTTGAACACACCAAACTTGCGTTTTTACCTAAGAATCGCAGTTTTATCTAAAAATCACATAAAAGTTACATTTCTAGAGCAGAAAAACAGCACTTTTAATGCAGAAAATTTTCATTTTTTAAACAGAAAATTCCTACTTTTACTTCAAAATAACTATTTGCCTTTGTATTTTGCCGATTCTGCTTGGAATTTGTAAATTTTCTTGAATTTCGGGGGGTGGGGGGGGGCATCTATCCCCAATATCCTCCTCCCTATATATACGACCTTGCACCTATGTGACATAATTAACCTTTGAATGACCATGTATAGCCATGTACAAGTGCCCAATTCCTGGTCTAGCCAAGTGTAGAATAAATCAGACATGCATATACAGTGTAGGACCATATACTCTCCATTGCCTTATACAGTAAATGTACTGTATATATATACATATATATATACCCATATGTTTTCTCCACCGTGTAAAAACAGAATTGGGTATAGTACTACTCACCCTCTAACCCCTCTCACCCTGAGGAGAAAAAAACCAATTCCGAGTTAGGACTAATAGACGGCTACGAGGGGGTGGCGAGGGGTGAGGCGGTGAGGGGTGGGGAAGACGGAGGGACGAAAAGCCAGCTATTGAAAAGTTGATGATGACAGTGTATTGATGGCGGAATTGAATAGGAAAGCGCAGTGCGGATGCGTTTAATGAGCCCGAGACGCACTGGGGGCGCTCCGGTCGGCACGAGGGCGAACGGACGAAAGTCGGACGTGAATCGGATAGGAATCGGGCGCTTTTTCATCCGTAAGTCCAATTGACGGAGCGCCTGTGGAACGCAATACTCAAAAGCTTTTCTCCAAGCGCTTTTGTTCGCGCTTTTCAATAGGAAAAAGCGTAATTTGATGGAAACGTCGGATTTCACTCACCCCACCCCATGTTCATTGAAGGCGCACGACGTAAGGGGGCGCTGCCAAGACGACATTCGTGGATTACCCCTCGTACGAGGACCGTCCGTCAATGGCCTATATTGAGTTTTATGATTGATGTCTAGCGGGTGTGACAATCCCAAGTTCAATGTAAAAACTATCATTGTTCACTCCGGGATTGATGTCAACCTGTTTAAATTCCAGGAGTGATAACGCACCGGAGGTGATCGTGGGCGGATCCTTGTTGCGCCATCAGTCAATCGCGTTTTATAACCAGGTCTGACACTCACGTTCCAGGGACTAAAGGTCGCAGATAAATACGTGTGTAGCTTGTTTCTGGCAATCGTGGAATGATATCCCAAGGTTGACATATGTTATGCAAACTCCAATCTAATGTTTCTCTAAATCTCCTGTATATCTCTCACAGAGTCACAAACCTCTTTTCACTAACCCTAGTTTCCCCCTCCCCCCCCCTCAACGTCACTCCAAATTTGTATCATTTTCTCTATCTTTTCCCACTCTCATCCCATGTTCCCCAACTTCTTCCTTATTCGTCAACACGCAACTCCTAATATAATCTTTCACTTTCATCTTCCCTCATCTCCCATCTCACGTAAACTACTCCCACACTTAACTCACGTATCCCTCCTTAACTCCCACATCTTCCACAACTTTTATAAAAGTATCCCAAACTGTCCCCTGTTACTTCTCATTCCCAGGCCATGTAACTCCCATTCTCCCTTTTTTATCCTTTCCCTCAAGCTACTCCCACGCTCTTCTATCATGTCTGCCCTAGTTCCCAAACTGCCTCTACCCACATGCGTTCCCAACCTACTGTTTCACTGCACATATCTCCCAAATCCTCATATTTTCTTAGCTATCTACTCCTTCTCCCATCATGTCTCCCAATCTCTTCCCCAGTTTTCCTAGTCCTTAGTTGTTTCCACCTCATATGCATTCCCATTCCTGTTCCTCCGCTTCACATTTATCTCAAATCCTCTTTTTCTTATCTAATGTTTCCAAAGATACTCTACAACCATATCTCCCAATCTCTTTCCTGGTTTCCAGTTTGTTTCTACCTTATATGCGTTCCCATACCTTCTCCGCCCAATATATCTCCCAATTCCACCGTTGCCCTCCTTAACTTCCTAATCACACCTCCTTTCCATGTATTCTACCATATCTCCTTCGTTCCCCTAAACTGCTCTCCCACACATCCTCCCAATTTTCTCTCCCACTCATCCTACATCCCCCCAATCACGTGTTTCTAACCTCCTTTATCGTACCTAATTGCCCACTCCTTTGACATCCTCCCTCGCTTCCTCCTCGGCTACTGCATGCACCTCACACCCCCGCACATTTCCCATTCCACACTCCTACTTCTACTCCCAAACCCCTCGTCTCTCCCAATCCCTAAATTGAAACTAAGTTAGATGAATGAGACGAAAAAGTCCATATTCTGAGCTGATGGCAGATTCAGGGCGAAATTGAAAAGGCAAATGGAAACTATTGTGCGAAATAATGGCGCCACCGTAAGAGAGGAGGGGGGTGAATATGTGAGGGTTGAGGGTGGGGGGGTATATTGAAGCCTCTATAGTGAACTGTATCAATGCTGCCTTGATATGGGGGTGGGTCATGAATTCCGCGTAAACATAATGCGGCCTTTTGAGGGAAAGGACTCTACAAAAGGGGAGGGGGGTCCAGATATACACAATATGGACGACCGTCGCTAACAATGATGAGCCCATTAGGGCGTCCGAGGGGCCCCCACCCCCAAAAAAATTTCCCCGGCCCAACTATAGGAATTATTATAGGCATGTGACTTATTGTTGTGCCTTGTGTACTTTTATGACTATCTATAGGCTGCTGCGGCACACACATACATACACATACAACTGAGGCTTTTATTCGCGATGATCAGAAAAGAAGTATTGTGTTCGCCATCAAAATGGAGGATGGGAGGGATGAGGGGGAGGGGGGGATGATATAAAACCAGGGAGTGCTTCAGAGGAGAGGCGAGAACGCTCGGAGCTTCGGACGGAGACGAACGGATCGTCCGTCCGTCCACATGGACGCTCCATCCTTGGAGATGGACCTTTGGATGGACATCCATATCTGCCCTCATGGACTTTTTTCTGGTTGGTTTGCATCTCTGATGGATGTGATATGAGGAACGATGTTGAGCTGACTGGGATTACGTTCGAAATGACCTTTGACATGAACCAGCGTTTACTTCCGGTGCCGTTGTGACCTTCGTGACCCACGAGGTGGAGGATAATGTGAATGAGGGAAGAGATTGGAAAACCAGTCGCCATTGGAGTCGGAAGGGATATGAGGAACGATGTTGAACTGACCAGGATGTATATTCGGAATGACCTTTGACCCTTTAAGGGGCGTTTGGATTTGGAAGGATTCTCAATATCTGCAGGTCCATACCACAGACGCTGGATGGACCGGAGGAGGTTAACATACAACAGTCAATGCAGCTGGAAGGAATACGAGGAACGATGCTGAACTGGCCAGGTTGTGCGTTCGGAGTGACCTTTGACCTGTTTGGGTGAGGCGTTGACCTACGTGACCATTGAATGAAGGATGAGAGGATGCTGCGATCCTGGATGTCCTACCGCTGAATCTCAGATGCTGGATTTTCAAAATGGTGGCTGCGACGACAGAACCGGAACCGGAAACGCGTTGCAGTGTCGCGTGACTGCATTCGAATTCGTCCTTAACCGGAAGTAGGGAACAGAGTATAGGATATATTTCAAAGTGTACAGGGTGCGTCGAATTTTATCTAGGGTGTATGAACGAGTACATAAAAGTTAATTTGAAGAAGGTACCACCGGGAAGCTCGATGCATGGGGGATGTGGGACTCATCCGGAAGTGACGTCACGTATGGGCCAAATATGGCCATGTTTAGTTTATGCTTTAGTTTTTCATGTTTTTTTTTGTTGCATATTTAAGAGAAAAAAATTTGTTTAACCTCCTTCCTTTTCATTAGAGCGTGTAATTGGACATATCAAAAATATATAACAAAATAATTATTTTAAGTAAGGAAGAATTCATGCATGGATTTAATTCAATTTAATTTAATTTATTCCCCATGCATGCTCGTGGCCCTAAAAATGTGATAATTTTTCTCTGTTATTATTATTCAAATGTACCTTTTGGATTAGGACCTTTTTACGGTTTTATAAGTTTTTCAGACAATATAGAAATAAATTTGACTATATACCTAAATATTTATTTGTTTTATTTTACTATTTATATGTCCTTTGGGACTCCACTTCATGCATGCCTTCAGATATCGGGAAACCAATAGCGTGCATCGGAAGGTGGCGCCCTCTATCGACTGCAAAAAATATAAAAGGACACGTTGGTTTGGCGTTTTTTTTATCCCATACTAAGTGCTTACTATACGAAGCATGCTTCGTAATTAGCCTTATACGTTAGCATGCAAGTGCCTGATGACCTTATCTGCATCGTGTATTATATATGACCTAAGCCCTAAGTACTTATTGCAATGTTTTTTTTCAAAATTTTTCACTCGACGCACATGTAGGTCTCACTGAATTGTTGTACTGAATTGTCCTGAGCTGGGACTGACTTAATCCGGGATTAAATCTGGTGCGGAACGGCTTAATCTATGATTAGCTGTTCAGGTTTTATATGGATCCGTGCTAATGTATAATTCACGACAAAATATCATTATAATGATGTGTTTTTTGGCTTTTGGGCAAACATTATCCATTATTTCCGCACCTGGCATTAATTTCACTTACCTGTATTAATGCCTTTTGTTAACATCTGGGTGGATATGGATATTTCGTTATAACAAATTGGTGCATCTGCATGCATGGGTGGGTCACTCATCTTTCACTTGTATAAAAGCCTACTTTCCAATATCGTATTTATAAGCCACATTATATATAAACAGAAGTTTTTCAACGACAACGAATGTTTTTCGCGAAATCAGTATATTGTTGGGAAAAATGTAGTTTTGCAATGTTTGAAATACTGTTGATAAGAAATACGTATTTATTTTCAAATTAATGCCTCATGCATGGTTTTTCATTATTGTATCATTTCAACTGTTTTACGACCAATTTGATAGAAATATTTGTAAACAAATTATTGATAGTTTTTAATATTTCAATCTATTGTTTTTAGATTGTTGGTAAATAAACATCTCTAATTTAAATAATTAATTTTATACGATGCTAATAGTATATACAATATATGGGCAATATTTTTTTTAAAAATTTTCACGCATGCATGTAGGTCCATGAGGGGGGACCTTGGTGGATTTAGGATCAAATTTTATAGTAAACGTAACCCTACATAGTGCCAAGAATTGATCATGAATGCATGACAATATTCACTTTTCACTAATTATTTGCTGAAAATTCACTTTTCACTAATTGTTTGCTGAAAATTCACTTTTCACTAATTATTTGCTAAAAATTCACTTTTCACCAATTATTTGCTGAAAATTCACTTTTCTCTAATTATTTGCTGAAAATTCACTTTTCACTAATTATTTGCTGAAAGTTCACTTTTCACTAATTATTTGCTGAAAATTCACTTTTCAATAATTATTTGCTGAAAATTCACTTTTCAATAATTATTTGCTGAAAATTCACTTTTCAATAATTCTTTGCTGAAAATTCACTTGTAACTAATTATTTGCTGAAAATTCACTTTTCGCTAATTTTCTGAAAATTCACTTTTGCACTAATTATTTGCAGAAAATTCACTTTTCACTAATTATTTGCAAAAAATTCACTTTTCACTAATTCTTTGCTGAAAATTCACTTTTCCCTAATTATTTACAGAAAACTCACTTGTCACTAATTATTTGCTGAAAATTCACTTTTCAATAATTATTTGCTGAAAATTCACTTTTCACTAATTCTTTGCTGAAAATTCACTTGTAACTAATTATTTGCTGAAAGTTCACTTTTCACTAATTTGCTGAAAATTCACTTGTAACTAATTATTTGCTGAAAATTCACTTTTCGCTAATTTTCTGAAAATTCACTTTTCACTAATTATTTACAGAAAACTCGCTTTTCACTAATTATTTGCTGAAAATTGACTTTTCACTACTAATTATATATATATTTTCTGAAAATCCACTGAGTATAGATATGCATTGCGAGCAATAAATTTCGCAAATTTCCAGAAATTTTATTACAAATGTTTAATCATTTATAAATTTGCGTTAAAATTATTTGCAAATTCCCACGTTGTTTTTATATAGGCGTGTTTCTAAATTTCTAAAACTAATTCCCAAATTTTTCAGAATTTTTTATTTTTATCAAAACATAATTTTTTTAAAACACAGCAACAAATCAATACAACAGATTTCCGAAACTAATTTTCACAATTTTTTTATATATATATTTTCCATATAAAACATTTTCATACATAGCTTTTTTCGAAAAAAAAATTTCGTAAGAGGTTGCGATACTGTTATATATAAACTAATTGCTTTAAACTGATGTTTTCATGTTAATTCAAAATTATTTTTATATACATTAAGGGTGGTCACGCAGTTAATTTTAACCAATTAAAAATAAATTGGCATGCATAAAATCGGTTGAAATGCGCGAGGTCACAAATTGGCTAAAATCGATATCCTAAAGGCCCCATTTATTTCTTTGAAAGTGACCTATAAGCTAAAGGTCCCTAAATAATATAATAAGTATTGTATATCTAATAAAAACTAAAAAAAATATGTTTTATCATGCATGCACCAACCGGAAATTTCGCAAGCTCCACTACTTGTAAATTGATTTTTTGAGGCCCTAAACAACAGGGTTTTTAAAGGCCCCAAGAATCGATAATACTGCCGCTCAATTAATGCGTTCCCATACGAAAGAGACTATAAAGTAAATAAATTTGCTAACCCTAACTGTTATAATTGAAATTAAGTAGCATGCATCACTCCCATACATAAAACAAACCTTTCAACTTGCCCTTTGTGTACTTTCTATAATTGCCAAGCAAACATAAATGGCTTTATATGTACACACGTATCGTGTTTTAATATTTAAATAAACAAAACAAAAAAGCCCAATCCCGTTTAATGTGTGTATATATACATTGAAAATCCTTAATGGAACATTATCGGCCTTAATCATATATTGGGATCAATTTGCATATAATATATATGCATGTGTATACTAATTGATATAAAGGGCCATTAATGGAGGGATTTAATTGCCGGTCACTGTCTAATTAGCCGTGTAATTAAGCCTCCGTCAATGGACAATGGTCATTGGGAATATAAGGTCTTGAGGCACTTTATGGAGCACTCGTCTTTTCATATTTGACCCCACGCCGGAAGTCCATTATTCTCGAGATTTTGAATCCGGTTGATCCATATAATCCAACGTACCCCATGCATGGATTTCATCGGATTGACCCCCGGACAACGATGGACACGCCCACCTTTTGCCATATATCGATAACTGATATTTTATACACAAATGCGGCTCTGCATCGCGTGATGTGGTTGCACTGATGTATATACATGTCGAAATTCAGGTAAACATGTATACATGTATATATTGGAAAACCTTGGAGACGGTTGGGAAAAATGACGGAATGGGGGGGGGGGGGAGTAATTATATAGGGTCATAAATGCAAAACTATGTTGGTCATTCATATAGGATGATGAAAATGTTTCGTATATCCATACATGGATGTTGAAAACAGATACATATTCATGCATGGATGTTGATCACAGAGACATATCCATGCATGGATGTTGAACACAGATACATATCCATATATGGCTATTGCATTGTGGATACTGTTCTGCAATGTTTCATATTATACATGACGGTACAAAACCGATACATATCCTTGATCACATATACATGCATGGGTATTGATCACATATACATGCATGGGTATTGATCACAGATACAATCCACGCATGGATCTTGATCAGATACATATCAACGCATGGATATTGATCACAGATACATATTCACGCATGGATCTTGATCACAGATACAAATCCATGCATGGATATTGATTAGATACATATATCCATGCATGAATCTTGATCCTAGATACATATATCCATGCATGGATCTTGATCAGATACATATATCCATGCATGGATCTTGATCAGATACATATATCCATGCATGGATCTTGATCACCGATACACATGTCCATGCATGAATCTTGATCAGAGATACATATATCCATGCATGGATCTTGATCAGATACATATATCCATGCATGGATCTTGATCACAGATACATATATCCATGCATGGATCTTGATCACAGATACATATCCATGCATGGATCTTGATCACCGATACACATGTCCATGCATGAATCTTGATCACAGATACATATGTCCATGCATGGATAGTGATCACATATACATATCCATAGATGGCTATATTGATGGAAGGTATACATTAATAAATTTTTGGAGAAAATATATACTTTTGACGTTTTTCAACTATATAAAGGCCCTTTCCCCGTGCAAATGGGCCTTCAGGTCTTTCCATAGGATAGAAAATTGGTCGATCTCCAAACAACCATCAAGAGTTATTTCCCCAAGATACAGGATACATAAATGTCCATCACAATAACAGTAGAATTTTATTGCATACATGTGTGTCTCGCCATATACAAGTATAACGTCAGGCCCAAAATATGGACAAATATATCGAAATGCAATCTTCCTTCTCAACGTCAAAACCACATCTCATCTTTTTTTACTCATGATGTCATTCTTTTCCGAGAAAAATACGAGAGAACAGATCAAATATATTTGTTATATCAAAAAAATACACTATATGTAAGAAAAAAAATGGCAGATATGGGCATGTGTGAAATACGAGAAAAGGAATTTAAGAAGGAAGATGGCTGCTCCAGATATATGTACAAAACGTTATCTTCACGACCTCTGAAAATGATGATGGATTCATTCGGATATAAGGGCCCATCCAATGACCACTCGCGTGGCCCCCAAAGGTCAAACTAGGCGTAATACACTCCATATCTAGCTATATAAACAACTTTCTTATTGTATGAGGCCAATAAAAGATCGTGCGATGAAATCTGGCTGTGGTCACGGAATGGATTTCAACCGTTCTTAAATCGGATTTCAGCTGGGATGAAATCCATTCTGTAACTAATAAAGATATCCCTATACACGTGCAATGAAGACGTTTTAGCTTATTGAAATTATAGCTGTGTACATGTTCCCTTTATATAATCCGTTCGAAAATAATTGTGGTCACGAAATGGATTTCAACTGTAGGTACTAAAATCCGATTTCAGCTACTATGCATGAAATCCATTGAATTCATTATATGTATACATATGTGTTCATGCAATGAAGGCGTTTTTGCTTATCGAAATTATAGCTGTGCATGGTCATGGAATGGATTTCAGCTAAGATGAAATCCATTCCGTGACTAAAGCCATAGCTCTCTATACTCCTATTCCAAAGCTATCTGGACATGTGCAAGCAATGAAAAACGTTTTCTTTTTTAAATTATAGCTGAAATCCTCTATGTAATCCATTCGAAAATGTAATTGTGTTCACGGAATGGATTTCAACCGTGCTAAAATCCGATTTCAGCTAGGACGAAATCCAGACAGTTTCGCTTATTGAAATTGTTGATGTGGGCATATAATAGATTTCAACTACCTGTAATCCACTAGATATAATATAGATAATTCGTTCGAAAGTAATTGTGGTCACGGAATGGATTTCAACTAGCTGAAATCCCCTATCTGAATTCAGTTAGAAAATAATTTCACTCATGGATGGATAAACCATATGTGGACTTTGTGACATACTATATATCCATGAATGCACCCTACATGTTTATCCTTTAAATGCCCATATAAGGGCCATTTAAGTTTCTTTAATAATAGTAGTCCTAGTAGTTGGCCCCTCTTTTTTAATTGTGCCCTGTGTCTTTTTATCTGGTCCATCTAAATCACTTTGGCACTTGCTTAATGGCGATATCAGTTGCACCAATTAGCCGCATGCCATGCATGGGACGCCCCCTCGCGTCAAACACCTTTAGGCTAATTACGACGCTCTTTCCCCCTTACCACACTACATGTTGCTCCCGCCTCAATTAAGCTTACAAATGGGGGCTAAGCTATTAAACGTTCTAATGGTGTTCTTTATAAATGACGAAATGCAACGAAAATTGATAGTACGACATTTGGAACATGTTGTGGTTCTAAACACTTTTCGATTGCTTCACTAAACTTTCAAAAGAAAGTATTTTTATACATTACACCCTGAGGTGATATATGTTTAGAACATGTTCTGTTGTCGGTTCTTATAACGTTCTTCAGTTCTTCTGGGTGTTCCAATCCTAAACGTTTCAATGACATTAATTCTAAAAATACAGACTCCTTAATTGTATGTGTTTCGAACGCGTTCTATGCATTGCTAATTCTTGACGTTTTCCAGCGTTTCAAAATGTTCTATCAATGTGTTGCCATCTAACTTTCATCTGTTTAGCGTTGATCATCTTGTGTTCTTGCCAGCTGTTCGACGTGTAATTTATGTGTCGTTCCATCGACTTGTTAATTAAGTCAATACATTAGAGAACACATATGAAGAACACAAATGCTATTTTTTCAAATGAATTCGTTTATTCGTGTTCTATATATTGAGATGCATTATTTGAAAGGTATTTTTGTTGCCACAATTTAGAACGCTTCGACGTTCTGAAAATGGGACGTTAATATTATGTTATGTGTTCTTCTAAAATATTGCAGCTGGTGTTGTGTATTGAATTTTGAGCACAGAGTGACAATAGGGTTATAAGATTCTACTCTTATAGTGGTCTACATAAAATCCTGCAATGTTCTACATAACATATTGCTGTGTTCTACAGAACATCTGGCAGTGTTCTACATAACATTAAAACGTTCTGCATAGCATATTGCGACGTTCGGTATAACATGTTGAAGCGTTCTACATAACATTAAAACGTTCTGCATAGCATATTGCGACGTTCTGTATAACATGTTGAAGTGTTCTACAGAACACTTTGCAGCGTTCTACATAATATGATAGTATTCTGCATAATGCTTGTGTTCTGCATAACATTAAAACGTTCTGCATAGCATATTGCCACGTTCTGTATAACATGTTGAAGTGTTCTACAGAACACTTTGCAGCGTTCTACATAATATGATAGTGTTCTACATAATGATTCAGTGTTCTGCATAATGTTTCAGTGTTTGGCATACTGTTTCAGTGTTCTACATCATGTTCCAGTGTTCTGCATGATATATTGTATAATGTGCTACAGAACTCCAAGGTCACTAATACATATGTGATCGTGTACAGTACAGTTGATATCGATTGGCCCCATGCACTGACGATCGAAAGCCCTCGTTGCCCCCCTCCTGCATCACGTGACTTGTGGTCGTGCGAATGCAGGGGGCGCTGTTGTTGTTCGCGGTCCGCCGAGCCCCTCGACGTTTTCAAAAGGGCAGATGCTGGCTGGCGTTTATATATGGGGTCCCACTGTCACCCTCTGTCTCTCTCTCCGCGTGACATCAATTTCCTCGAGTGTCATGATTTGGGGCTTTTAAACCCGTCGCGGAACATACGGACCCAGGGCCCCCCCTTTCTCCATTATGATCACGTTGAATAGGGCAGCTGCATGCGGCCTCCCATATACGACGTTAACGGTCGTTTTAGGAGGGGAAGGGGGTCGTAAGTAAGGGCCGAAAACCAGGGGTATGACGGGACTCGCCCCCGTGTTCCCGGTCAGGGGTAAGGGGCGGAATCCTCTTGGGTCCCCAGACGACAACTGCATGCCCTTCAACGGGCGCTTGATTTTAATGTCTCATATCAAACGTTATATTGGAAAATCTCCCATCAAACCTCAATGTTCAAAACACTTTAAAAATGTGCTCTTCATTAAGTGTTCCCTGGTGGAACGCAATTATAGATGGCCCATATATGGATATGCAAGGGGAAGGGCCTTGTAAATAGACATGCCCATCTATATAGAGGTATATATATGTATATGGCATTTCTATTTATAAATGATGGTATATCCGATTCTATGACCAAGTACACGTCCATATACGACCAAGTCCTCGTCCATATACGACCAAGTACACGTCCATATACGACCAAGTACACGTCCATATACGACCAAGTACACGTCCATATACGACCAAGTACACGTCCATATAC
>JAQGBW010002055.1:0-21658 GCA_034698625.1 Julus scanicus
GACATTTTGTGCATAGATGTTATGGTCAGGATATTTTGTGAAGGACGTTATGTCCTGGACATTATGACGGGATCCCATATTTGTGATATGGTATTCATTTGTTTTAAATACAAATTTTCCAACTATGCCACTAAGTTCGAATTTACTTTTTTTTTATATTCTTTCTGTTGCTCGTCTTATGTTTACGTATTGCATTATTCTTGGGATCTTTTTTTGCTTATATCTTTTACGCAAGAGCAGAACCATTATATTTGTCTTTTGTACCATCTATTCTTTGATGTAGAAACCTGTAGAAACCTCTGGATTTACAGGGTGGATCAAAAATCTCGGTTTACTTTACTTTATACACCCTTCATGGACGAAATTACACATTTATTTTAGTATTTATAAGCAATGCATTTGCATCTCACATCAGCTTAGAAAATAAATCACGAAATTATATTATTTCATAAGTTCTATTGCGGTTGACTAATTTTCATTTTTTCTTACTAAGTTCTATTGTGGTCCACTAATATTTGAAACAATTTTTAGATTTGACAAAAAACTAGTTTGAACTTTTGGGTAGTTTGATGAAGTTTGCAGATACCCAACATTTGGAAAGTTTCAGGCGCATATTACTTCAATTTTGGAAAATAAAAGTGTGCAGTGGTGCGCACGAAATTAATACTTTGAGAGAAATAAAATGAATTGGTTGTTGACAACCCCTTTCTCAACGAGATAAGTTTGTATAAGAGGCTTTTGCACACTGAATATCATCTTCGTCTACGAATTTCATATTCGCATTTCACGCCTTCTAAACAACTCGATGCTATATAATATTCCACACGAGAAAAAAAATGGGATACAGCTGCACAAATGCATTTGATATCAGCGTTCATGTCCATATTTCGTTACGGCGCTACATCTAGACTTGTTTTGCTCTTGGGTTAATAAGATTACCCTCTCGTTTGAAGGGCAGAGTTGTTACTCTAAAGGCAGATCGATAAATATTGAGAAGCATGAGAACTAGCAAGAAAAGAAGAAAAATACTCAACAACATAAGCCTGTCTCGACTTACATAAGTATGGGTTTTCTGGTTTTCTGGAGTGGGTTTATAAGTCGTTTTGTACGTAGGTTTGAATTTCTAGATGGTTCGTAATCGATATAAGACCTTTATTAATTGCACAAATAGTTTATTATATTGGATATGTATCCTTTCATTGTGGATAAAAAAGATTTTTTGCCAGCCGTTGGTTGCTCATATTTCACATGTGATATTACTGTATTTGTGAGAGTATAATAAACATGCGTTGGGATTTGTAAAATCAAGGTATTCTGCAGTCTTGGAAGTCAGGAATTATGCTTGAAATATTCGTGCTAAACGCCAGTTTAGGCAGGAATTTCATACAACAGTCTGGATATTTTTGTTTATTTGATAGCTCTTTTGAAACAATCAAATACACATTATTTTAAAATGTTCTAAAACATTTTTTAGATTGTTTGAAAAAAATATTGTAATGATTGGTCGTGGGAAGGGGCATTTAAAATTTAAGGGATGAACCTTGAAATGTGTTTGAATTTTTATCACCATGGGAAAGTTTGAAATTATGCTTGAAATTCGTGATAAACACCAGTTTATGCTTGAATTTTCAACAACAGTCTGGATATTTTCGTTGATTTGAAATTTTTTTTTAAAACAATAAAATAAATTTATTATTGCTATCATCATGGGCGAAGGGTGGAATCTTTTTTTAAGGGATGAACCTTGCAATCCTTGAATTTTGTCCAGCAAATTAACTGTACTCCCTGAAAATTGTTTCCATAAGTCCTGAGACCAATTGCTAAGTTCCAAAATGGTAGTAATAGTGACAGTAACCAGCTATAGAGTACTTGTCTAAGCAGGTCATATCTTATGTTGATATGATTGTCCCAAAACTCATTCACTGTGATACCTGTCAATGATTTCCATATCAACGTGTTATTACATTTTCAAGAGTTACATTATTTCACTCATTGATATGCAGTAATAAATGTAATGGTTATGTTATGTAATGGTTACACATTCGAGGAAGACCAGAATTGTCTTGTTTTATACCTTGAAGGTGTGATAGGAGGTTTCACGGATATGACAAGGTAGATAGAATTTACTCTAGTTTTTTTCTTAGGTGCTAAGGAAAAAAGGATGTGACGATTTGTGCGAGCTATAAAATTTTATGTCAATGTGTATTTCTTTAAACAAAACTAAAATCTGAATGTATTTTAGTATGACTGAAATATTATCTTATAAAATGTCCGCATTGATTCTTTGCTTTTTATGTTATCTAAAGCTTATCTTAATAGGTTGAGTTTCACCTCAAATAGCTTTCATTGCTTTAATCTAGTCTAATATAAATGTAAATAGCGTTTAAAATATCGATTTTTAAGCTTTTTTTTCTTCGACAAGTAACATATTTTTGTCTGCAACAAACTATCCAATTTGGAATTATAAATGGTGATGTCATGCCTTCACATTATCATAGTCTGTTTGATTTTGCACACAGAGGCATGTACTTTAAAGTCAGTAAAATCACAAAGCTTTTTGGTTTGCAAGACAATAATAGATTTAGTGTAAAAGACGAATACAAAAATGTGAAAAATGTGTAGAGAAATGCATTTATTTTAGAGCTTGTAAGATCTGACATAAATGATATGTTAAAGGAGGAAGTTAGGGAGGAAACAAAACGGACATAGTTGCGGTCATCGTTGTTTTTGATAGTTCCTCCCGGAGCTAAATTGTCTTAAAATGTCACATTTTCAGTCCTATATCGTCTCACGATCATTGTCAATTTAATGCAAGTATGTAACCAATTTCCATAATCCTGTTCTGGATTTAAAAGCAGGAGAAATGATATAAATAAAACTTGAAAGACTGTCGCAAATAAGAAGGAAGACTAGTTATTTATAGCTTTTTTTTGTTCTTTTATTCAATATTTGTTTCATTGTTTTGGTTTTGAATTCTTAGATGATCGTGCTCGGAATTGAAATGCTTAGACTTGTTCCTGGAGACATAAGCTTGACACTTACTGCATTTTATCTGGTTTTGACAAGCCTGCCATTTTCAAATAAGCTCATGTTGAAACCAATAAATAGGCTACATGTAGCTGTATAACAATACATCGTTGCTCATATGATTCCATATGATATATACATTAGTTGATCGCTGAGATATATCTATAGCTGTCCAACTAAACTACTAGATATGGATCCATTGGCCACTTGAACGATTGGAAGAACATTTTTTCTTATGTCTTAAATTCCTTGAATCCTATCTGAAAGTACGTGAGGGGTTATGGACCAAAAATGTGACATGTACACAATATGGCTGACTGGTAATCTTTTCATTCATATACAGATTGGAACTGATTTTGCATCTTGAATGTTTCTGGTCCATTGCAAATTTGCATAAGATTGATACATGGACGTCTTGTTTAATTTCAAACTTCTAGTCTATGTTTCTTCCAGTTGCCTTGAGAAATCTGGAATTATACTTAAAATTTGTGTTAAACGCCAGTTTATGCTAGAATTTCTTGTAGAAGTCGGAAAATTTCCATTTTATGTTATATTCAAGCTCTAAAAAAATTCTCAGACTTTTCGTGGAAAATGGAAAATTTCCATTTTTGTTTTTTTCAAGCTCTCAAGAAAATTTCTCAGGCTCTTTTCGTGGATTTTTTCGTGGGAATGGTGCTTAATTTCAAACCTCTAGTATACTATTTCACCAGTGTAGTTAAGCGACAGGAGTATAAGCCCAGTAGTCTTCAAAAGCCGGGAAGTCGGGAATTATACTTGAAATTTGTGTTAAACTCGATCCCCTCAGTTTGTGCTGAAATTTCTTGTAGAAATCAGGAAATTTCCATTTTTTGTTATTTTTAAGCTCTAAGAAAATTTCTCAGGCTCTGTTCGTGGAGTTTTTTGTGGGAGGGGTGCTTGAAATTCATAGCATGGGCTTTGAAATCCTTGAAATATGCTTGGTTTTTCCACAAATTTACTGGACACCCTGATGGCATAATGCATAATGTCTACACGTTTTTAGTCAAAAGTATCTGTACGCCCATCATGGTATTAAATTTCCAGATTGGCGTCATCATGATTTCACCACCCCCTGTGATTTTTTTCCCCCCACATCCATATCTCCTTCATCCTCGCTATTCAATCAATTCAATATTGTCGTTTGGTTCAATATTTAACTAGGCGTATTGCATGTTATGGAAAGACTCTTATTTCCACCCATGCATACTCCAGGTCGTTCACACCATCATCTGTTCCATAATATTTCCTCGTTATGTTCTAGCGACAAGTTTCACACTTTCGCCATTTTTAATGATGTTGTTTTTGTCCCGTTTATTAGCTGCCAATATCCTATATTTTTCTGTTTTTATGTTATTGGCGACAGTTTCGATTCTCTACGCATTTCCACTACAACGGTTTTAATGTATCGTTTTCACCCCATTGGAAAAAGAGTGAGATCTTTGGAGATATGGAAGTATGATAAAGTGGAAAATCGATATTTTGAAATTCAAATTTTGCCCCCTGGAAGCATTTCAATAACCAATATTTGCGTCTTTGTCAGATTGGGGATATAAGCTTTTGGTTTTGGTTTAGATATGCATCTTCCTGACTTTCATGCGAAATCCATTGGCTCTTTGTGTTTTGCAGCTTATTAATGGCATTGGATTGCACGAATCACACTGTGAAAGTGACTCAGGAGAATGTGTGAAATGAAGAAAAATCTTTCTTTTACAACGGGTGTCTTATACATATGCTAATGGACTTACGGCTTTGTAATGGTAATAAAGGGCATTATAACCAGCCACTTTTGACCTTCCTATAAGTGCAAAAGACTGCATTATATATGGCGATAATAAATGATCAAAATTAGCATAAGTTAAGCCTTTTTATGAGAATAACACCATCATCTGCTTATCTTGCATTAATTTTACTTTGTGTTTAAGTAATAAATATTCAAGTGATATTTTGAATGCTTTGGAAAATGTCATTTTTTTTTTTTGAATAATTTGGAAAATGTAATTTTTGTGATTGATTACTTTAAAAAATGTATTTTTTTTTATTCTTTGGACAATGTAATTTTTTTGAATACTTTGGGCAATATAATTTTTTGAATACTTTGGAAAATATTGTTTTTGGATTCTTTGGAAAATGCAATATTTTTGGATGCTTTGGAAAATGCAATTTTTTTGGATGCTTTGGAAAATGCAATTTTGTTGGATGCTTTAGAAAATGCAATTTTTTTGGATGCTTTGGAAAAAGAAATTTTTTTGGATGCTTTGGAAAATGCAATTTCTTCGAATACTTTAGAAAATTTAATTTTTGTGATTACTTCAAATGCAATTTTTTTTAATATTTTGGAAAATTCAATTTTTGGCGCATTTAATTTTCTAATTTCTTATGATATGCATTTCTCTAAATATTTCTTTAGATCTTTGCTACGTTGGTACTTTTACAGGTTTCCAGCAGCCTTTGGAAATATGTTTGAATTTTATCGGAAAAATTCTTTACAAAATACTGGTCCTTGCAAATGTAAGAGATGAGCCTTGAAATCCTTGTACATACATAATATCCTTGCATTTCTTCCAGTACATTTACTACACGGACACCTTGGTTTGCCATTTCGTTTGGCATCTCGGATGATATAAGAATCAATAATTACACGGTGACACTAATGATGACCATTCCCAAAATTAGCGCACTGATAATAGGATACGCTCACTTTTCTAGTTTCATATTAATGCGATAGTTGTCCTCGCCTTTGACGTAACTCGTGTCATGGGCGGTGGTAATCTTGATGGTGCCCAAGTTGACTTTAAGATCACGCCAGATTTGAAACGTTGGTGAATCAAATATTCATAAATAATAATAATTTGTTTTTCTGCCTTAGACCATTGCATGCACATTGTCATTTATTCAGAATAAATTATTAGAAGAACTGCAAGGTTGATGCGTTTCCATAACAATGAAGCAATCCTATGGGTGATTTTGATGCCCACAGGCTTTCAGATATTGAATTGCATGAATGCCAAGGTGCATTTCGTTTGCTTAATAACCATCACAATGGCACGCAATGGATCACTTTTACAAGATTGATGACTTACTGGCTGAAACTAATAACGGATAAACGCAGCATTTGCAAACACTCGATTCTTGAAACCAATCTTCAATGTTTTAAGAGCTTTTTTGGGGGGGGTTTTAAGGTTCTAATATTGCTACGACTTACTTCCAGGAATATGGCACGTATTCCATAGAAATATAGAAAATGCCTGCATTCTCTTGTTTGTTCATCATTTCAATGCATGTATACATATATAGGCGTAATTCAATGTATTCCTGTATACTTGGACATTGTTGTGCCCCTGTGCCATTTTCTATTAAACCAAGAACTGGTATTATACTTGAATTCTTAACCCTCTCTATATGGTCTTTTGTGTTCTACTGGCAACATAACGCTATTAAATTTATATTAAAAGTTCCAGTTAGTTATTACTATTTTGTTTGTCTGATGTTGTTTTTTAAAAACTGTACTTTTATTATAAAAAGCGCCAATGTAATTCAATTGCAGCAAAAATGTTTGTTTTTATTTTGGTATTGACTTTTTTGGAAATTTTTGGAAGTTAGTGATAAAAACTAATTATTTATTATTTAAACCCAGTTGGAAATTGTTGTGTTCTTGAAGGACCATGTTTCCAAAGACTTCCAAACAACAAAACACACCAGCTTATCGAATCTATTAAACATGGAACAATGACATTTTCAAGGAAAATTTTCCGAAACTTATATTCAGTCGATGTTGCAGTTGCAAAGCAGTTAAGTGCAAAGATTTGCTACAAAATGTTAGCACCATCTGGTAATGTTTACATGGATTTGATGTCTAGTTTGTGCATATTTCCGTTGTTTTTGGCTTTGCAATTCTCGAAAATCAGGAACATTGTTAATGGCATTATTGTGCTGCCAAAACATGACAGTAAATGTGCCAAAGACAAATTTTGGTCCTATATCTATTCTTTTTGTTGTTGTTGTTGTTATAGCCTGTTAAAGTTGAAAATTTCTAGTGAGTCACCTAATGTGGTCAGCACTGTGTACTGTATTTAAAGTCATGGACACAATCTTCTGTTAGGTATTGACCCACTTTGCAGACTATTTCCCATCCTGACTCGAATAGTTTGGTTTGGTTAGGTTATGGCTGGTTAGGCAAATTTTTATTCAAATATAATTATAAACCTTGAGTTCTACAAGGTGGGTCTGAACCTCCTGTTAGATAACATTTTTTTTGTAGACATAGTTTGTTCATGGTGAAATTTTTTTAGCACTATTATGCTTGCATCTCATTGCTAATGAATGCATTTAAAAAAAAAGTTGATTGACCAATTTCTATAGTTAAGCACTGTCTGTGGTAATTAAACATTATTATTATTCATTATATGCCGTTTATCTGTTGACTTTCTGAGCATTAAAGTACAGGTACGCGGTGTGAACATAAATAATGGAGAAAGGGTTTTGGTCACGTTATGTGAATGCCTGCCTAAGTTTTGTTTTCTAAACATCTCCATTGTAATTTCACGTTCTGGTGCAATTTTAACCATGTCCCCATTCATAAATGAATTCGTGGAAATGCATACGTGCGAATTAATAATGATCATTTACATGCGGTAATAACTTTTTAATATGGCAGCCTCCGGGCATGGTTATTTCTATAATTAAAGTTCATATTGTAATTTATGAGCGTTTTGAAAATGTGCAACATTCCAGGTTGAGTTTTGCGTGTTTTCTGTCCGACTGCTTTGCATTTTCGAGTTTTCGTCATGGAAGGATTCTAATAGCTAGGAAATGATAATTTAGGGTTGGATATAATTTATGCTTTTATGTATGAAGAACTATCTCTTTTTACCCTGCAGGTTTTTATGTAGTAAAAAGCCTCACACACGGCATTATTTCATTTAAAGATTGATGGTTCAGTATTTTGTGTTACACCCTAGTTAAGTGTCAATTGTGATTTCAAGCAACCGTCCTTGCACGCCTAGGGCCCCTCACACTAGATACTTTATGTAAAATCTGCTGCTGGCGTACAATTTTTAGGTTCGCGCATGCGCACTAGTTGTGCGCTCAGCGCATAATATCGGCTGCTCAAGCTCCTCACACACTAGGCTCACTTTTCTCCGCATTGATGTGCACTGTATGTTTGGCATGCTAAAGAAATTTAAGCCCCAAAGTCACTAGACTCACTTTATGTAAAATCGGCTGCTAGCGCGTGGTTTTTGGGTTGGCGCATGCGCACTGGTTGTGCGCTCAGCGGAGAAAAGTGAGTTCGGAAAGTGAGCTTAGTGTGTGGAGAGCTTAGCAAAACTAAGTTATTATTCAACATTGCTTTTCCAAGATGGTAGATTTTCTAGTAAAAGAAGGCGGCCCTATCGAAAGCGATTCAGCAATCCTGATATGCCACCAGAAGGCGCTGAACCGAAATAGGTTAATTACTACATGTATACGGTATAAGCAAAGGCTAGACATATTATGCGATAACCATCTAGCAAAACGTGGAAATTCGTTGTAACTAGTTATTTTAACTAATATGTGTTTACGAAAGAAATAAAAAAAAAATACCGTAATAATAATCTGCTTCCCTATTTTTTTTTCTCCATCATGCGTAATAATTGGCCAATTAACAACAACATATGCGTGATAAATATTCTTAGAACCATTTTTAGTTAAATATGTACACATGTGCAATGTTTACAGATTAATACTCTGCATAAAAGTGTGGAGTTAGCAATGCAAACTAGACTGCATCTTATAAATAATAAGCTAATGCCCGGAATTGAATAGTGTATAGCATTAGATATTTTAAGGAAATTTTTGTTCGAATTTTTGAAAGGTCTTCAACCCTTCATAAATGCCAAATCTTAAACCAACTGAAGTAAACAAAACTCCTTGGCAACTCAATCGTTGTTATTACAAGACCTATTTAATCATTGATTACACAAATCGACATTTTTGTACTATGTGTTAAGATGATGATACGCTAATGCTTTTGTTAGCCAGTTAACTCATTCAAAACAAATATTTGACTTGAGTGCTTTGGCCATTTCATGTTCACTTATTACTTTGCTTTTCATTGTTAAGTTTTCGATTTTTTAAATAAGTCTTTTCTTAAGTCAGTTTTTGAAAAGTAGGACTCTCATATATGGTGATTGGCAACTTACACGGCTTTAAGTAAACAAAAGTGGTTCAAGGCCTAAAAATGACCAAATTTCAATCGAGCCCATCGTTATTTCCAGTATTTATAGAATCTAAAACAAATACAATTCTAGAATTTAGGACGCGCACTAAAACCTAGTTAATGATTCGATTTGAAAATGGGTTATAAATGACAGTGATACGATGGCTATAAATTTTGTTCTTTTCGGGAAAAACTGGTGAATCCATATGTGAATGGTAACATTGTGATGACTAATATGTTGATTCACTATTTAATTATTACTTAACATACGTTTTCAAGGTTTTGCTCTGCCACGCGGAATACACCCAGTAAAATGCATGTGTGACTGCGTTTGATATAAAATTTATATGCTTATTTCATGTAATATTTAATAATTTTAATTAACTGGAAATTAAAATTTTGTTTTTAAAGTAGTTTGAAACAAATGTACTATGGGAAAATAAGTATTTTAGACGAATCAATTTTCCCAAAAGCATCATAGGGGCCATTCAAAAAGGACATCCTCAAGAGGGGGGTTGGGGTGGGGGTTTGCTGGCATGTGGACAGGGAAGGGGGTTGGTAGTCATTGTGTATGCCCACTAATGATGACATGGTTAATTTCTTGGATTTTTTGTATAATAAAGTTTCAAAGGTGAGTGAAAGGGAAAATAGACACCAGAAAAAATGTGTCCCCAGTCCTAAACCTACTTGAATTTTTAAAATCTCTTGAAAGTCGTCAACTTTGTGTTACACACAAATTTTGTTAGAATTTCCCTTAGAGCTCAGGAAAATCTGGAAAAATGTCATGGAACATGGAATTGGTATCGAACAATGCTTGGAAATTAATAAAATGGGCTAAAAAAAATTCTGGACACCCTACTTTTCAAAAGAAACAACTAAGGACGTCTACTAGGGTGGGGGGAGAGGGGAAGTCTGAGCAAAAATGGACACCATGTGGACAGGGGATGGGAAGTCAATTTTTGAAGGAATTTCGGGGACTTCCTTTTTGAATGGCCCCATACTAGCTACATTTTAGTACAATGTAAACAATGTTTTTTTTGTGGTTGAATGATATGTATCTTTCAGAAACTTTTAGGACTTAAAAGGGTTGACAACCCATAAGTCTGCAGCGATCCTAGATAAAATATGTGGCGCCCATGTGCTCTGAATACTCGTAAAGCAAATTTAATTAGAAGCATAGTATGGAATCTTCATTAGGAAACTAAGCCTAAATTGGCAGCTGCACCTATCTATCGTCAGACGTATAAAATTGCATACGCCCCAAAATGTGTATCATCAATTTAGCTTTTTGTATGCTTTTTATAGTCAGTAGATGTACGTCACCGCTGGCATTTGTTGTTGCATTAAACAAAAAATAAACCAAAAAAAACAACTCTTCTAACCTGCTCGGTTCATACACTTTAGGCCTAGCGTGAAAAATAGCCACACATTGTGTGTCATTTAATTTAATCTGTGGGTTGCCCGAACTATTCCCGTTGAGGGATTTAAAAGCTGATGACCTGAAAAAGTGAGGGGGGAAAATGACCCGGATTGGGCCCTCACGAGGTCGGTAAAAGTAAACACACTTATGACTTATCAAAAGACGGAACGTTTCGATAAAAATAAGGAAACCCTTTATTACTTTATTACTCATGGAATGTATCTGATCAGACAACAGAACCCAACTATCAATAACTGAGATTGTTTATTGGTGGAGGGGGGTTTACATCATCTGAATCTTAATGGAGCGCCGTAAGTGCGCCGCCATCTTGCTGCTAATGTTGTATCATTGGCGTCTAATTAATGTCCTATGTAAACCATGAGAACTAAAAAAACTTGAATCGCTCTTGGCAGTTTTTAAAATCCTTGCATGGGTGAAGTTCAGATTAAGTACTATCTTGACCGATAGCGCAATAGTCGTAAAATATATTTTGTAAAAGTAATTAAAATGGCCATATTGCAACACTGCATGAAACGAATGCTACCATGGGATTTCTAATATAAAACTAACCTGTTTTTTCTTCTCATTTCTTGCTATTGAGATATATAACATGTAACAAGGTTTCCCAAAGCTTGAAAACTTTGAATTGTCAGGGAAATTGGATAGAACTTAAATAGTCAGGAGAAAGTGTGCCAAGGAATTTTTTCAATCCCCTTATAAAAACTAATAAGTAATACACGTATATGTATATATATATATAATAAGTATAACTCATTTGATATACGGCATGCAGGGAAAATTTGTTTTCTTTTAATAATTTCTATTTGTAGTCAGTGCAAAATATTTAAAGCAAATCCATTTTCCAGCAATAAATCTTTCTTAAACACTTTCTTTGACAACATCAGAAGACAGCGTATACAAATATTCTCTTCTAATGTTGTCCCTATATATATATATAACGTTAGGGCTCTCCGTCCCTGTTACTGGTGTTTTATCATTTTGAAATTTAACGAAACAAGTCCACTATTTTGTTGTTCGTCTTGTCATTTGCATTTTTAGGGGGCAAAGAAAATTGTCTTAAAAAATTGCAAGTCATATAGAAGTGGAAAATGTATTTCTGGGGAATACCTCTATTAATGTTTCTAGTTAAAGATAATAAGGGAAGTAAGATCTAATAAAATTCCATCGGGAATCGGTAATTGGAGGTCTAATGTAGTACTTGATAGCTTTACTCATTTTCATGCTTGTTTGAAACGCCTATCAGTGGAGGAAGGTTGTCCATTTCAACTTTGCAAGATCATGAAGTTTACTCTGTGGACATCTATTTTGCTTTATTATAATTGCTATGAATCTTGCTATAGAAATTACAAAGGCCTACATGTTGCTAAATTTCCACAGATACGTTTTTTTTTCAGATTATTTGCACCATATGCGTAATTAGTACGTTGGTATACGATTGACTTGGCCTATGATTAACTTGAATAATATATCCGCCATAGCTTACATGTTGTGCATATGTTAAAACAAACCCACCATTTAATAGGCCTTTTGGTAATCTCTTTTTCAAAACAAATATTCTTGTGTTTTTTTCTTCGTTATTATTTCCAGGAATCGTCCGTATGGTGGGCCATTCGTGAATCCCAGAATAGGTTTTTGTTTACATTAACTGAGATATCACGGCAGCCATGTGGGATCATTTGAAAGATTTCCGATAAAAAGATGAAAATAACACTATTGTTTTACGACATTGGCACTAAAATTGGAATGGCACAGCATACGAATTTTTATCCTTGTTTCTCAACGAAATAAACACAATTTAGCTTTCTAAAATATTCATCAAAGCTATGTTAAAAAAAAACATCAGAAAATCAGGAAGTGGAACGTTTTTCTTCATCCAATTTTCCATACAATAGTTCCTCGACTTCCAATTTTTTTTTAGTGTAATCTTGTCAACTTTCACATAAGGATTTTTTTATTGTTCAAGTTTCTGGACATGCATTGCCCCGTGATGCGTAGGTTCTATGGCAACTTTTGCTATCTTTTCATAATACAACACCAGTCTGCATATTAAATTGAATTTGCATCGATAAGATGGTAATGCCTAGGCGTATCTGCTAACCAATCTCGTAGTTTCCTACGTGTGCTCAATTTTTGTGAGTAAAATTGTATTTCTATCGCTCGAGTCGTTATATTAGTTTGTTTTCATAGAGGTGCAGCCAAAACATGCAAAGAATTTTCTCAACGTGTGAACCGAGTGTTAATGTTCCCATAAATTTGTTTTAATATCGTTGCGGTTATTTACACGTGCGGGCTGTGCTATAAATTAGCGTTAGATTTGAAAATCAGGTTTGATAGGCAAATTTATTCCAAGTGACGTTTGTAGGAGGAATATACATATTCATCGTCAGTTATGGAACGATATGAAAAAACTGTCAACTTTGTAATTTGTTTCATAAAATCTCAGTATAGTCTGATTATACTAAAGTTTTCATTGTAACATGTGTGTTGGGAAGACAAGATTGCATCTTGGAAGTTAAATTACAAGATGCCAATGAAAAACCGCCAAACAAACAAAGTGTATTGCCCAAAAATTACCCAAAAAGTTATTTACCAAAGTTCACTTTGGTAATAACGTTTTGTTAGTAAAAAGACACTGGATGCTTTAAAATTGGTTTCCGGAATGCCATAAGTCTGATATATACATTGTAATGACATTTCATCCATGGTAAGGCTAGCCTGCCAACCACCTAGGGGCCATTCAGAAAGGACGACCTTGAAATTCCATTCAGAACTTTACCTTTCCCCCCTCCCTGTCCACATGGTGTCCATTTTTACCCAGACCCACCCCCCCCTCAGAGGCGTCCTTAATTTTTTTTTTTTTTTTTTTTTTTTTTTTTTTGAAAAGTAGGGTGGCCAGAAAATTTGTGGAACATACAAAGGCCCATCTTATAAATTTCAAAGCACCCACTGCCAATTCCACAATATGCATCCACATTTTTCAGATTAACGAGAATTCCCTGTCCTTGAAGGGGAATTCCTGTAAAAACTTGGTGTTTAACAAAAATTTGGGCATAATACTAGACTTTTCCGAGGTTTTAGAAATTGAAGTACATTTAGGCCTAGGGACATATTTCTTCTGGTGTCCCATTCCTCTTTCACTGATCTTTAAAATTTAATTAAACAGAAAATCCAAAAACTGAGAAATACCATCATTAGTGGACGTCCATAATGACTTTCCCCTCCCTCCCCCTGTCCACATGGTGTCCACATGCTTACAGACCCCACCCCCTCCCCCTCTTGAGGACGTCTTTTTTAATGTACTAGGATGGCTCACATACATGTAGGTTATTTCCAGTTTGTTATTATTTATTATTTGAATCACGCAACAACTTTTGCGTTGCTAGGTGGCCTCACTTGACCTATGGAAGAAAAACCGTTCCGGATTTGTTGGGGAAAATTTTCGACCCCTTTTTTTGGTTTTGGGCGGTCAGTTTGTTCTTGAATAGGCAAGTTAAACAGAGAACCATCCTTAAATTCGAGGGTACTCTTCAATGCTAAATCGTTGATTTTTTTTTCAAGGTGTTTAATATCTGCCCAAATTAATCGATCTTGGTTTGGGTGTATTCTTGTTTCCTCCCTTTGTTCCACCTAGATGTGTTTGTAGTACTTTCTCCATTTGAAATTTTCATTTTCGTTTTGCGTGGGATTTTCAACGTAACTGTGTTAATATAATAATCACAGAGACGTTAATGATGTTTTGGCTTTCGTTACGCTATTTGTTTCCACAAAAAAAAAGTGAAGTGCCAAGTACATGTACTTGTATGAGGTGTTAATGAGAAAAGCTTCATTTGTGAAACTCAATGTATATGAATAGTGAGCACTATTCCAATAGATCAGGATATTGCTTGATAAGCATGACCGGTTTTGAATATTTGTTAAATTTAATTTGAACAAGGGTATGTACATATTTTAGAACATTGGATACATGTGATGTTGCTTTGTTACTGTTGAAATGTTTATTAAATCAAGTTTAGTAGTGTAAATCATTGAATTTTTTGAGAATAGTTGCTTTTGAACAGGTTATTTAAAAGTGATATAAGCCTAATTTTCTCTTATCAGTAGTTAATACAATGATATTAGACAACAATACTTGAAAAAAATGTCATCTTGATACCTATTTCATCACTTATTTGTTTTACTGATAATTTTTTCTCGTTTATTTTTAGGTAAGTGTTATCAGCCATATTTCCAATGCTTGAAAATAAACCATGTTGTCCTCACATGCAATGAACTGTAAGTATATGTAATTTTGCAATCTTATGCCGGATTCACACACCAGAATATCGTCTGCTAACATATAGGTTAGGGTGTGAGCATGCGCACTTCAGCTGTTTTTTTAGTGCGAATGCATAGATCGAATGCCTAGTTGATGACGTCACAAAGTCAGTCCTCTGTTGAGTAGGTTGTGTTTGAATCCGACCTTACTGATATTCAACATTTCTTGCAAAAACCAAAAAGTTTCTGAAACTTGTATCTGCACGTTTTTATTACCTTTAATAATAAATGGTATGCTATAACCCCCATGCTCAATCTGTCCAATTAGGTTATAATGCTCCAAATGAGGTTCTTTTTAACCGAATTATTTGTGTGCTGGCCATTTTCATTATAACATATATTTAGGACTCGTGTGTTCATCTCATATTTGGGTCAATCGCAGGTTCCCACGTGATGATAATATTCTTTAAGTCGAATGGTTGCTGATTTTTTTGGGGTTTTTTGGCCAAAGAAACCTTATTTAGCACGACACTGCATATAGTACAGAAACAAAAAATATAGCTGTTATGTTTGCATACAAGTAAAAGATGCTTTCCTAAATTGAAGTTTGCCATGGCTTTTTTGTAACGACGTGGTGCATTAATATCAAACTTAAAATGACTGTCACATGCTAATTAGTGTTAATGAGCTTGTTTTAATTTGTCCTCCTATCTTATATAGTTTCTTTAACTCATTTGCAGTTCGTGGCATGTTGTCAGACTGAATTTAAGAGTCTTATTTCTATAGAATTTCCAGGCTTTATGGAATCATCTTTCTATAGATTTCACGTTGTTGTGTTCCCGAACAAGATTTATTTGAACATGTTTTCCATTGCCAACATATATGGTCTTGAGCGTAGAAAAAATGATGGGGGAAAATCTTATTCGTCCAATGGCCATTTATTTTTACGTAAACTCGGCGTAAACGAATTTTAGGGAAAGAAAGAATGATGGCCAGTGTGCATGGAAGTGCGGCAGAGTGGAAATATTTGGTGGCGATATAAAGGGCATGAGGACTATCTTCGTATATTTTACGTGCAATTTATGGTCTGAATCAAATGTGCCATACTGACCATTTTTGACCATTAGTTCTGTTATCAGGTTTGGATGTATACAGGAAGAGGCCAAGTCCCAGTTTCTTCTCTTTAAAAAATGCTTCGTTGGACCTGAGATGAAAGTTATTGAGTTCTCCACTATATGGCCAAGTTAAATGCTTTTTCTTCAAAACTTTATCCAAGCAAACATGTTTGGAAATTGCATGTATTTTGTAAATGCTTGTCGTCGAACAAAAAACCATATGGACCGTTGGTACTAGAAGAAAATGAAATTTATATAAAGAACGTTCAGTAAAAGTTCTCTTAAATTACATTCTGAGCGTAGTTGAGGCTCTTGTGGATAAAAAGTCAATTTTGTCAACCAACTGTAAGCGACACTACTAATAGTATCCTTTCCTAATAACGGTCCAAATAGTTTATCGAATTCCATATAAAATCTTGCGAGACACAATTTTACAAAGTATAAATTCACCAGGGCAGAATAAATGACCACTGCATCAAGACCAGTCTACATATTTTTTTCATAAATCTAATTTTAGAAGTAGTTGCATGGATGGCAGCCTTAACATGGTTGGAATCTCATAGGAATACCATACTATGTCTATGGATAGAATGCCATATAGGAATGTCATACTATGTCGATGGCTATAGCATAGGTGGAATGTCATATTATGACTATGGCTGTAACATGAACAGAATGTCATGATATAGGAATGCCATACTAAGTCTGTGGATGTCATTGATGGATTGGAGTGTCATATAGAAATGCCATTCTATGTCTATGTGACAACCTATAGTATGCAGGGAATGCCATGCTATGTCTATGGCTGTAGCTTTGGTGGAATGTCATATTATGACTATGGATGTGACATGAACAGAATGGAATGATATAGGAATGCCATACTATGTCTGTGGATGTCATTGATGGATTGGAGTGTCCCTAATACATGTCTTTGTTGTTAAATTGCATGAAATGTCATATAGGAATGCCATACTATCTTTTTGGCTGTAACATGGATGGAATCTCATATAGGATTGTCATACTATGTCTATGGCTGTAACATAGGTGGAATGTCATATTATGACTATGGCTGTAACATGGACAGAACGCCATTTAGGATTGCCATAATACATATGGGGCCGTTCAAAAATTATGTCACACTTAGGGGTGGGTGGGTTGTTTTTTGTAACAATTGTGACAAAGGGGTGGGGTGTTTAAAAAGAGGCAAAACAGTGTGACATAATTTATGGATCACCCCTATGTCTATGTTGGTAAATTGAATGTAATGTCATATTGGAATGTCATGTATGGCTGTAACACATTGATGGAGTGCCATATAGAAATGCCATTCTATGTCTATGTGACAGCCTATAGTATGCAGGGAATGCCATGCTATGTCTATGGCTGTAGCTTAGGTGGAATGTCATATTATGACTATGGATGTAACATTGACAGCCATATAGGATTGCCATAATGCATGTCTTGTTGTTAAATTGGATGTAATGTCATATAGGAATGCCGTACTATCTTTATGGCTGTAACCTGGATGGAATCTCATATAGGATTGTCATACTATGTCTATGGCTGTAGCATAGGTGGAATGTCATATTATGACAATGGCTGTAACACAGATGGAATGTCATATATAAATGCCGTTATATGTATATGTCACAGCCTATATAATGGAGGGAATGCAATATCTACGGCTGTAACATGGAATGGAATGTCATATGGGATTTTCATACTATGTCTATGGCTGTATCATAGGTGGAATGTCATATTATGACTATGGCTGTAATATGGACAGAATGTCACTTAGAATTGCCATAATACATATGTCAATGTTGGTAAATTGAATGTAATGTCATATTGGAATATCATATTATATATATGGCTGTAACATATGGATGGAATGTCATATATCTGTGGTTGTGACATTAATGGAATGACACACTATGCTTATGATTGTAACATGAATGAAATGTCATAGGACCATGTCTACGGTATCCCTAGGACATTCCATCCGAACATAATTGCTGTTTGAAGGCACCTATTGATTAGCAATGTCTGCGTCGCAATAACGTCACTTGTCGTGTAATCCAAATGTTAACGGATCGTTATTCGGATTTGGAAGTTATAGGTAATCAAGTAATAAATTGAGACCGGAACACCCGACTGCAAGTGTTGTGGGAGGTCATTAACGATGGCCTTCTTATCACTCTCCCAATTAACGGAGGAAACCGAGCGAGTAGGCCGTGCATGCTGCACCACTGACCCGACGGTTGTGTTTAACGGGCCGTTTGTTCTTTCGGGTGAACGCGATATTAAACTGTATTGTGTACCAAAAAATGAAGTAATGCCTTTGGTTGCCATGGTGATTTAAGGGCTAAAACGGGGGAGATTTGCCTAAGTGGCTTCTATGTAATGAAATTTGTCCATAAAAATGAATAAATAGATCCTAAATGTAGAGTCACGTGCGCGCTTATTGTCGTTGAGCTTAATGTCCACTTGCCCTTTTTTTTTGTATCAGCCCCACTGACATTTTGTCCTGACCAACATAACGCTGAGCGAAATTATTGATCGCCAGTGGCAACCAAACAAAGAGTTTGATTCCACCAAGATTTTTTTATATAGAAAATTTCATTTAAAAAGCTAAATTATTGGTAAACCAGCTAGGATTCACTTTCTCTCTTATATTGTTCATTCAATGCTCGAACCTTGTCTCTTTCAAATACAATTGCACAAAAACGACAATCGAATTTTAAAAGCCTTTATGTGTACTTCATATTGTAGTTTCAACTATTTTTTTTGAAACGGAAGTTAACCAATGCGAAACATTTGCCAGCTAAGAAAGGCTTTCTACAACCGTGAAAGTTCCTTGTGAAATTATTTTTCACAGTACAGTAGAACCTGTCTAACTGCATACACTTGGGACCGGGAAAAAATATAAGTCTGGAACTAAACATTTTATGCTTTTAGAGAGGTTATTCATTTACACAGGTTCTACTGTAATAGGAGGTAGAAGTCGTGTGTCACAAAACTCCAAGTTTCGACATTGTTTTTTTTTTTTTCACCTATTGATTTTCATGATATGGATGATGATGCATCAAGGGCATTTCTTGATGGCTTTCAGCTCCTTCTGTGGACACATTCGTCGAAGATAGCTTTTCAAAAAAGCTCTTTTACATATGTACTTGTTGTAGACAGTTGCTTCCATCGTGCTCTCCAAGCTGATTTGAGATTTCTTTTCAATACTAAGTACCTTCTCTTGGGTCATTGAACAACAGCCGCCTTAGTTGGCTGAACTATCTTACAAATATGCCTTACTTTTTGATGTATGCCTAAAGGCTGCAACCACAGATGATATCTATTGTAAAGTTTAAATCATTGAAATACAGTTTTGATTGTTACTAGGTAAACAATGCATGCATTTTGCATGTGTACCACTAACAATTTGGATTTCTAAAAATAGATAGCGTTTATATTGTAGTCCTGCATATGCATAATGTAAACAATTTTTTGAGGAAATTGGTTTGCAGGTTGTCGTTGACTTATGTACGACTGTGAATATTCTGTATGACATGTAGAACATGGACATACAAGTATACAATAAAATTGTATATGTAACAGTCAATGTGTCAAGCCAGCCATTTTGTAAAATGACTGGAAATACAAAATGACTGGTCACATAATGACACACGATTAGTAATAACCTAACCTAACCAGGCAATAAGTCAAATAAATAATCAAGCTAAATTTTCAGTCATTTTGTAAAAAAAAAACTGCAACCTGCAACTGCTGACCTAATCAGTCGTTTTGTAAAATGACTGATTAGGTCAGTCGTTTTGTAAAATGACTGATTAGGTCAGTCATTTTACAAAATGGCTAGCTTGACACATTGACTGCCACATATACACTAACTCAGATAGTGTATTCGTGAGTGTCCATAATACAGTATACCAGTATGCCCTACGAATACAAATTCTCATAAAGACATTTACCATATATCTGTCAATAAATATGTACATGTTTTAGACATGCAGGAGTATTATAGACTGGAATGCTGGAAAATCATGACACATAACATTGCACATTTGGCTCTAATGGTTTTTCTACATGGGTATTGTTACTGGGTTTTTTACATTATTTGTATTATTTGCATTGTCCATAATACAGTATGCAGGTATTTCATCTTAAATACAAATTCTGATCATGACATTTACATATGCCTGATACATGTATGTGTACCATCTGACACCATCTTGCATGTTTTTCAACATGCAAGAGTTTTATAGATTGCAATGATGGAAAAATATGGGCCAAACCAGGGCACATTTGGTCGTGTTTGGTTTTTCCACATGGGTATTGTTACTATTTTCTTTACATTATTTGTATATTTGTATTAATTGTCCATAATATTGTATGCAGGTATTTTTTCCTAAATACAAATTCTGATAATGACATTTACATATACCATCTGGTATGACAATACATGTTTTTAGACATGCACGAGTATCATACTATATACTAGATTACCATATTGGAAAAATATGGGCCCTAACATTGTACATTTTTGCCATATTATTGTATGGTTTTTACACCTGGGTATTGCTGCTGTTTTCTTAACATTATTTGTATACCCTTTTTATTATTTATCTACATATTGCAAAAATATTATACGATATTTAGTTTTGTTTTCTTAAACATTGAGTGGATAAGAAAACGGTCAAGCTATTGAATAATTGCGTGACATTTTGCTATTTGAAAGTGAGATTTGTGCGCTGTTGTAATCCGGAAAATTTATATCATTGTCAGTTTTATTACTTGTTCCCTACGACGCTGCATACACTTACTTGTCAATGCCAAATATAATTTAAACAAAATATGTACAAGGATTCTTAAGAAATATGTATCATGCCAATCCTGTGTTTTTTTGTCGAATGCCGTAATACAACTTTTGCCTTGCCTGGATGGCCAAGGTCGTACTTTGGTTCCCACCCGATGAGCACTAGTTAAATCGCCCTCCTCCTACTTTTAAAGAGGCAGTTCATTTGGGCTGTCCACGGTTTTATGATAATTTTATGCGCCACCCAGAGGATTTGTTCCAAGTTTCCACGACTAACGTTTCTATTGTGCGTCATTTAGACGTGTAGCCCCAAATCAGGGAAAGTTTTGATTTTTTTTTTTTTTTTTTTTGTGTTAATAGATTTTTTGGTATAATCCTACAACCTAGTTTTTAATGCCTCAACCAACCGCTGTGGCGTATCTCACAGGGAAGATCCCCCTCAAACCTTAATTGTCCTATTTTAAATTTAGTGCCCTAAAAATAGAGGGCGGGTAGGTTATTGTGAGAATACCTTTTGCATGTTTTTTTTTGTAATTTGGAAATAATTTTAAATGTTAGACAGTTTAAAGCACTACCTCTTATTGGAAGTGGTTAATGCACTGTAGAGGCACCTTGAAAACCGAGAAAAGTGCTTGAATTTTAGCACTTCAAAAAGTCGGGGATTATGCTTGAAATTCTTCTCAAACACCAGTATATGGTGGGATTTCCGTTAACGGGGTTTGAAACCCTATCCTTTTCAATGGGTAAATTTGCAACGACACTCACCGTCAAACAAAAAGAGA
>JAQGBW010002056.1:0-21649 GCA_034698625.1 Julus scanicus
CTCTCCCAAATGTGATGACATATTTGGCCTTGCCCATCTTCCTTTCCCCCGGGCCCGGCCCTGGCTCTCGGCGCCCCTTGGCCAATACATGTCCATATCCATTCAAAGGATTACATGGCCCATACAATACATGTTCCTATTATTTCAAAAGAAGAACATGGGCCATACATGTCCATATTCGTTCAAATGTTTACCATGCCCTCCCTATACATGATCATATCCATTCAAATGATTAACATGGCCCATACTGTCCATAGGACTAACATGGCCCATACATGTCCATAGGACTAACATGGACCATACATGTCCATAGGAGTAACGTGCCACATATACATGTCCATAGGATTAACACGCCCTATACATGTTCACAGGATTAACATGGCCCATACATGTCCAACGGATTAACATGTCCCATACATGTCTATACCCATTCAAAGGGTTAACATGCCCCATACATGTCCATAGGATTACCCATACATGTCCATTTCCATTCAAAGGAAGAACATGGCCCAAACATGTTCATACATGTTTTCATTATAATGTAATTTCAAAATAGAATAAAAAATACAATTTGATGTATGATCTTGATGGGTCATCGCATTCGAGGTCATCTTTTTTTTTTTTTAAAGATTTAGACAAAAGCAGAAGGACCTTAGATTAAAAGACAATACTTAAATGCCCTCGAACATTTCATAAATGTTAAAAACTTAATCTTCGAGGTTTTGTTGACATTTTAGCCTTCAAAAATTATGAAAACAACAAAAACAAAAAT
The DNA here is from genome assembly GCA_034698625.1 of Julus scanicus. Taxonomy (NCBI): domain Eukaryota; kingdom Metazoa; phylum Arthropoda; class Diplopoda; order Julida; family Julidae; genus Julus; species Julus scanicus. The sequence continues at coordinate 773 of JAQGBW010002056.1, forward strand.
TTGATATCAACTTCAAAAAGTTAACATAGTCGATGACAAGCAACGACATAAAACAAATAACATTAATATTTAACATTTATGTGTCCAAAAAATAAAAAAATAATAATTTCCAAATGTTATTTCATCGGATAAAACACATTTCAATTCCGAGGTGAAAATGGGAACACGGCGGAGAAACGGCGAGGGAAAAGTAGTTAAACTGTCCGAAAATTGGGCCAAATCATAAAAATGAGAATATTATTGTTAGGCTTGAATTATTGTTTTCAAATGCAGTCCAATTGCATCGAGGTTGTTATCAAGAAGAAGGAGGAGGAGAAAAATGAAATCTGTTGAAAATTTAAACTTCGTGTCATTTCAAATTACGCTTCTAGGGTCCGAAATTTCACTAAAATGACCGTAATTTAACATAATCATCCTTACCTCAAAATTTGTAGTTATTGACCTTAGATTCATACATCAGAAAAAATGACCCATATTTAATTTCTTTTTTATTCTTTTGCTCCAACTTTGTGTTTATCTCTGCTAACAAATTGAAAATATTCCCTTAACAACATAAAATGTAATTTGTTATCACTAAACCCCCAAACACCGAGCATCAGAACCCCCAAACTCCGAGCATCAGAACCCCTAACTCCGAACATCAGAACCCCAATCTCCGAGCATCAGAATCCACAAACTCCGAGCATCAAAACCTTCAAACTCCGAGCATCAGAACCCCCAAACTCAGAGCATCAGAACCCCCCAACTCAGAGAATCCCCAAACTCAGAGAACCCCCAAACTCAGAGAACCCCCAAATCCACTAAACTCTGAGCATCAGATCCCCTAAATTCTGAGCATCAGATCTTCTAAACTCTGAGCATAAGATCCCCCAAACTCCGAGCATCAGAGCCCCCAAACTCCGAGCATCATAACCCTCCAACTCCGAGCATCAGAACCCCCAACTCAGAGCATCAGATCCCCCAAACTCAGAGCATCAGAACCCTCAAACTCAGAGCATCAGAACCCCCAAACTCCAAACTTAGGAACCCCCAAACTAGAAGCATAAAAGCTTCCAAACTCCAAATATCAGAATTCTTAAACCCCGAGCTTAGGAACCCCCAAACTCCGAACATCAGAACCCCCCAAACTCCGAGAATAAGATCCCCCAAATAAAAATAGTTAATAAAAGTTAAAAATAAAATTTAAAAAAACGTTACCTCGTGTTGAGTAAAGCATCGCCCTCCAACGGTAAATTTCACAAACTTGCGGAGATAATTTTTAAAAGGCGCCAAATTTCAATTTCAAAATGACGAATTTTCAGTCTCTCAAACAACTTTCGACGTCGCATTTTCCGTGTTTTTCTGCAAAAATAGCGCCATTATGTTTGTTAGGATTTTTTTTTAGATTATTCGAAATAACAATTTCCGTGAAATGAACTCATAAACAGACCTTAAGATGCGAGAGTGAGATCGTCCTCTCGTCAACTGACAAGAAAAACTTTCATCTCGACACGAAAATATCTTTCAATTAGCATCTTGTAACAGAAAGTATTGCTTACACAAATTAGCATTGCTGAAAGCTATTCTAGGGCTCGATAACCTCTCTTTAGGACCATAAAAAATAGCGTAAATTTCTACTGTACATATACAAGTAAATAGAATACAAATACCAAAAATTATAAAAATATTATGTTAACCTCAACTGAACCCATCTTCACTTTTATTTTGGGGAATTCCCAACGTCTCCTTTTTGGCACTACATAAATAACACTGGAATAAAATGTTATACTGCTTTAAAGGCCGTTTAATAAGGACGTCCTCAAGAGGGAGGTAGAGGGAGGAGTATGGGCTTAAATGGTCACCGTGTGGACAGGAGGTCGGGAAGGGGTCTGGGCTTAAATACACACCGTGTGAACAGGGGGTAGGGGAGGGGACTGAGCTTAAATAGACACAGTGTGGACAAGCAGAGGAGCGTGGGCAGGTGTGGACACAGTGTGGACAGGGGGTATGGGAAGGGGTCTTGGCTTAAATGAACACCGAGTGAGCATGGGGGTAGGATGCGGGAGTGGGGATTTGGGCTTAAATGGACACCATGTGGACAGGGGGTTTGGGGAGGGGACTGGACTTAAATGGACACAGTGTGGACAGGTGGTTTGGGGAGGGGACTGAACTTAAATGGACACAGTGTGGACAGGTGGTTAGGAGGGGACTGGGCTTAAATGGACACCGTGTGGACAGAGGGAGAGTGTCGGCTTAAATGGACACAGTGTGGATAGGGGGCAGGGGGCGGGACTTAAATGGACACCGTGTGGATAGGGGGCAGGACTTAAATGGACACAGTGTGGACAGGAGGTAGGGCGCGGGGTCTGGGCTTAAATGGACATATTGTGTACAGGGAGAGGAGTCTGGGCTTAAATGGACAAAGTGTGGACAGGGGGTGGGGTCTTGGCTAAAATGGACACCGTGTAGACAGGGGCTTGAGGGAAGGAGTTAAAGGAATTTCGGGGACGTCCAGTTGGCCACCAACTATGCTAAATTATACACAGGAAAACTGTGGACCGACTGGGCATACATTCATATAAAACTACGAACTGGAAAACTGGGCACCAATTTGTTTGCGCCTCGAGCAAAAAAATAATAATAAAATAAACCAATCTCGACATGTTTATCAATATTTACGCAACACGATTCCGATTATTATAATGTGAATTTTTGTATTTTTTAGCAACACCCAACAAAGGTCGCCACAAATGTCTACTGGACCGTGAATGAAAAATACATTCATCTTCCATGACCAACAAAAATAATACTTACGAGTATTAAAGTAGACGCAAAGGTCATCTAACATAACTAATCGTCTAATTATTATAATATATTCAAAACATAAAAATCATTATTTAACACGGTTATGCAAGATGGCAGAAAGAAATCGTTCACGGGCAAACTGCATTTCTCAGACTTAACTGGCACGTGGACGCCATTTATGACAAACTGAGTTTTATTGAAACCGCAAACATCTTTAATTCTAGCCAACGTTTATATTTAGCCGCAAAAAAAGCCTTGAATTTCATTTACATCCCAAAATAACAACAACTACTTCAACAACAACTTCAAATTCTATTTTTATGGTCTAGAACATTCGAAATACATCTAAAAATAACACGTCTGTTTTTTAAAACAAACGAATTTTCGAATTCTATATTTATGTTCTAAAACATTCGAAATTGATATTTTTTATTAATAATATATAGAAATACATGTCGTTAAATATATAATGAGTATTATAACTCGTGTCTGGTTATTAAAATTGCAATAATATCATAAATATAGTATTGATTTCTTACCTTATTTGCGATAGAAACAAACGTGGCGTGCGCGCAGCTGCCATTTCCAAATTTGCAGAATTTGCATAATTTTGAATGCGGGCGATTATGGAATTCCAGCACGTGGTTTATAGAAAACAAAAATAACGCTTCTACCAATGGTCAATTGGGGGCATCCATAAAGGACGTCGTTGATGTACATTTACATACATACAATTTAATCACTAAAGCCGATAAAAACACAATAAAAATCAATTATGTAGAAATTGAGGGGCGATCTAATCGTACCGACTTACTGGTGCGATGGATGGCAGTTGAAGTTAAATAAAGGGCCATTTGAAAAAGGCGTCCCTGAAATTCTTTCAAACATTGCCCCCTTCTCACTACCCCTGTCTACACGGTGTACATTTTAGCCAAGACCCCCACCCCATTCTGGCGGTCCCTGTAGGACTTGGGAGCGGTGGTTGTCATCCACCGCCTGTTCCCTTGCCGGTGGTTTAACCGGGAAGATTTCCCTGGGGCCAGATGGTCGGTAGCTGTCAACTACCGAGTGTCCTCCCGACAGTTGGACAGTCGGGAGTTCAATGGTTTTGGACGCTCGGTAGCTGTCAACTACCGTCCAGATGGTCGGTAGCTGTGTCCGGATAGTGTCCATTTTGGCTAAGAACCCCTCCCCCCCCTGTCCACACGGTGTCCATTTTAGCCCAAGCCCCCTCCCCCTGTCCGCACGGTGTAAATTTTGGCCCAGATCCCCACCCCCTGCCCACAAGGTGTCTATTTAAGCTCAGTTCCCCACGCACTGTCCACACGGTGTCCATTTTGGCCAAGACCCGCATCCCCTGTTCACAAGGTGTCCATTTTAGCCCACCATCCCGTCCTCCTGTCCACACGGTGCCTATTTTAGCTCGGATCCCCCATCCCTGCCCACATGGTGTCTATTTAAGCTCAGAATCCCCCCGTCCCCTACACGGTGTCCATTTTGACCCGACTCCACACTCCCTGCCCACACGGTGTCCATTTTGGCCCAGATTCCCATCCCCCTCATAGACGGCCTTAATTTTTTTGAACAATAATGTGTCCAGAAAATGTTGGAACATACAAATGCCCATTCTATAAATTTCCAAGCACCCATCTCGCTACCAATTCAACGTCATTTTTCCACATTTTTCTGATTAACGGAAATTTCCTGACCTCGAATTCCAGCATAAAATTAGGGTTTACCAAAAATTTAGGCATAATTCCCGAATTTTAGAAGTTAGTTTTAAAAATTCAAGTACATTTGGAAGTGGGGACACATTTCTTCTGTTGTCTATTTCCCCTTTTCACTGATCTTTAAAACTCAATTAAACAGAAAATCCAAAAACTAAAAAATACCATCATCAGTGGACGTCCATAATGAATCATCCCCTCCTTCCTCCCTATCCGCATGACAGGAGCCCCCCTCCCCCTTACCCCCCACTTGATTGGCCCCTTAACGAGTTGAATACAATGACAACCATTACAAGAAATTCCATTAAAATATATTTTATTGTTGTTCGGGTATCAAAAAGATGTACCTGTAACCAGACAGGTATATGGCCTATTTACAACACATTACTTCTAGGGACAATTACACATCGATGCAAATAGAACTAGACTCCCACCATCTCAATATCAGTGATTTGCGATCAAAATACAAACACAAGTTTTTGTTTTTTTAAATTACACAATTGGGAAGAAATGTACAAATATATCTACAAGGAAATCATTCAAAAATTCTTAAGACAAAGAAAAAGAAGATCGGAAGGCACATTGGTACTGCGCAGCAGCAATAGAATACTAGGACATGTTACACCCAAGTTTGTTTTTACACTAATTTGAAATAACACTAAACCTGTTGTATTACAGATACTCTTGTAATTAACAGTGTTCAAAAAAAAGAGAATTCCCTTTAGAAATACAGGGAATTTCCCTTTGTATCACGTAAATATTAGCCTGTTGTCTACCATTTGAGGTTGGATATTCAAAGTGAAAGGTACTCTATAATGTACATGACAAAATAAATGCATGTACATATGTATTCATTTTGTTTTAAAAAATTTAATAATTCACGCAAAATTTTGCGCTAAAAATAATTTTTATCAACATACGCTCCTGAATTTTATTTTCATCCCCGCTAAATTTAAAGCGTATTTTAATATTTAATATATAAATAAATAAGCAAAAATACTTAATTTTTATCAGTTAATGTTGCCGAAATTGTGATTTATAATTATGATTTTATGATAAAATACACATGTAAATGCTTATAAAAAGATAATTGATCGTACCTTTAAAACAAATAAACAAGTAATCAAAATAATTAGGACTTGTGGTTAACCACCAAATCAAATGCATATTAAACAAATTAAAACATAGGTAGACAACGGCTTAAAAACCGAAAAATGCCTAAAAATACAAACATATTAAAACTTGGATAGACAACGGTTAAAAACTGTAAAGTGCCTAAAAACGATTTTTAAAAAACTTGGGTAGAAACTTAACCAATGGCTGCTCCTCCGAGCGCTGGAATTGGTCCTTTCGAAAGACGGTCCATCAAGACCATCGGTTGAACACTTATAAAAAAACCAGTTCATTTAGGGATTTACTTGTGAAAATACTGGATTATCGTAGGCGTGCGGTGGTGAAGTTGATAATTCCCTGACCGGCATCAACTTCATTTGGGCCCCGATCACGGCATCGTGGATCGTAGGATAAATGTTGCCTTTCACTTTTGGATAAGTTTCAGATTTTTCCAGCGTGTTCAATACTCTCACTGCAAAATTAAATGTTGACAAGAATTAGAGAAAATTAAAAAATGTCAACTTTTCAAACTACGGCCATCAATGTGTTCGTATTATGACACAAGCCGTGCGTAATACAAAACACAAATGTCGTAAGTTTAAACAAAAATACTTTTAAGGACTTTAAAAGTTTGAAATGTACTGTAGACTTATTAAAAAAGTGGAAACTCACCTGTCAACCCACACAGATATAAAATTGCATCCACCTTGTGCAAATTTTCTTTAATCTGGAAAATAAAAAAATTCGTTAATACAGATAAAAGAAAAATTCTTGAAGTCCCTTACCAAATAACATAAAACAGTGTTTTTCAACCTTATCAACTCTCGGCACATAAAATTGCGCTTAAAATTATTGCAGCACACTCGATCAAAAATTGTTGTGGCACATTTTTTAATAAAATGTGCCGCTTAATACTTCGGTGGCACACCAGTGGACTCGCCCACAACACACCAGTTGAAAAACACTGATCCAGAAATTAAAAAGTGATGTTACTCACCAGCACAATTTGCCTGAGTGCTGAAGTATCAATAAAACTAACAGAAGAAAAGTCTAAAATGACCACCATAGACGGTATTGAGGTTTGCGGTTGCACTGGATCTTTCAATGATCCATTGGACACAACCTAAGAAATAAAAAAAGTTGGTTAAAGATTATGTTTCATAAAACTCTAGGTCCGGGCCCGATTGAAAAGTAAAATGTGCGACAATTACCTCATTTGGGACGAGTGTTGTTATGTTCAGCCTGGAATCTGCTATGGTGGACATGTCTCCTCTCAATCTCGCTTCTTCGATAACCCTTCAGAAACAAAAAACAAAATTTGTTAAACTAAGATTAATTACAAGTCTTTACCCTATTGTCAGCATTATAGCCATTCCTAAGGGCCAAATAAGAAGACAAATCATGTCAAGTAGCTCACCTGATCACTTTTTTGTCCACCTTCTTCTTCATCTTGTCTTTGGTACTGAAGAAAAGTGCACCACCAATATGCAGGATCTTTATGCTTTCCAGTTCGGTCGCTTTTTTGTATTTCTTCACGTCCAAGTACATATCGGTGCCTTTGACGTGTCCGAGAGTAGATATCTCAACCCTACACAACAAAAAGGTATCAAATTGTTAATATTCAGGTAAACAAAGTTCTCTTATCATTATGGAAATTTTACTCAAAAAATGTATAAACAAATGTGAGAAAATAAGCTTGAAACTTAATTTTTCTTAAAGCATTATTACAGTAGTCTACTCTTTAATATTATTTTTAGCAAAATTGGATTTCATACTTTATAATAATAAAGACTGAAAATAGGATAAAAATGCTATTTTTTAAATTTATCTTTTGTTTTAATACAACGTCTTGTTGTTTGTATAAAAGTTATCCAAAATGGCGGCCAAATAGCAGACGAACGATAAGACACTTTTTGCGATTAAGGGGGAAGTTGTTTTGAATAGAGGTCTATACTGCAGTAATGAAGCAATCTACCCAAATTACTAACTAAATTAACGAAATTACAGAATTTGGCCCTTACCGGATTGATTTGAAGACTATGAAGATCATAGAAATGATGACTCCGACAGCAATTCCGATTTGCAAATCAAGGAGGAAAACAGCCATGAAACTTATGATCAACACAAGCTGCATCAAGAAAAGTTACAATTAATAAACCTGGTTTATATTTCCTGAGAGAAGTTTCTAATAAACATCTTAAAATAACACCACGGCTTACCGAATCCGTTTTCACAGATTTCCAAGTGCTCTTTATCATTTTAAGATCCAACAAGATTTCTGCCAAAGCCACGATGATAATGGCAGCTAAGACACTCTGGAAGCAAAATTGGATAAATAAATACTTATTTCAGAAAGACCTTGGCAACTAAATTTCTAAAGGATAATTAAAATACTTACGTAGGGCAGTGGCTCAAACAGAGGGCCCATAAATAAGAGGACAAGCATCAACGTGATGGCGCAAACCACAGAGCATAGCTACGAGTAAAAACAATTTAAAATTATTTATTGGCTTCTTGTATAAAGCCTTAAAAAAAATCATGAACCTAGAAAAATCTACCGTCTTCAACTTACCAGTGATCTGGCTCCCAGCTGGATAAGCAACATGCACCTTACAAAGGCGAAGGAGCTTGGGAGGGAAGAGAAGAAAGATCCCAAGATATTGGCCACTCCATTGGCGAACAGCTCTTGCGAGATGTCCGGAAAGCAGTCGTACTTGCTAGAAAGTACCTTGGCCTGTGACATGATGATGGTGAAAGTGAGTACGGTCACCACCACGGAGTCAGCCATCAGCTCTGGGATTAGATCAAACCGAGGCGGAGTGGCATTGGGCAGACTGACAAAGAAAATTGTAATTAGAAAAACCTCATCGCAACATACTAAGACATTTGAACACAGAATAAAAAAATGATTCTTACCCAGTGGGAATAAAATTTAGGATCCGGACATCGTAATTCGCACTGAGGCCAACGAAATAAGAGATCAGCGTACCGATAATAATCTGAAATTCAAAAATGAGTTTTTACCTTAATTGTGATCTTAGGAACCATTCAAAAATTATGTCACGCCTAGGGGGGTGGGTTGTTCGTTTTTTGTGACAATTGTGACCAAGGGGTGGGGGGGGGGGGTGGTTCGGTAATGTGACATCACAATCAAAATTTATTTCAAACAGTAAAAAATATGCGGTAAAATTTATTTTTAATTTTAACATTTGAAATTTTGAATAGCAGTCGGGAAAAAAGATTTGGGCCCTGTAGTGATTTAAAACTTTATAAAAGAATATAGAATTATTAAAAAATAATTGGGGGGAGGGGATTATCGATGAGTTGTGACATCATTATGGATGGGGTGTAGTAAAATTTGTGACAATTGTGACAAAGGGGTGGGGGTTGTTTAAAAAGAGGCAAAAAAGTGTAACATAATTTATGGATCACCCCTTACGAGCTTGGTACTTCTAGATTGGATCTCATAGTGTCCATATCTCACTTAATAGTTAATAAAAAAATTAAAGCAACTTACCAAAATGATTTCGATTGGAATTGGGATTTTAAGTTTATGCTTAAATCGGCTGTTGACGCATTCGTTGACCAGCACCAGAATGACGATACTGATGATGGAGATGACCAATGTGGCCACGTTGGTCTCAGGAATCTTTTTGCAAATTTGGATCACGTTCTGCAAAGAAAAAAGTAATTTGTGTTTAATAGGATGGCATAAGCATTGAAATTCGGACCGGGAACCAGATCCGGAACTTACGTTGACTGCGGAGAGGACACCTCCGGTGGAGTGAATCTTGATGCCGAGCAAGTGCGGTATCTGACTGATGATCATCTGCAGGACTGCGGCCATCTGACAAGCCCTCATCATTACCTCCGAAAACAGTAAGGCCAAAGAACCCAAGTTCAGCAAACCCATGGAGATCTGGTGGTGAAAAAAAAATGACGAATTAGTGACTGTGTTCAGAGATTCATGTCCCAAGATGAGCCGTTGACACTTGCCTGCAATATCCCCACGATGAAGCTCATTGTAGTGGCTACTTGAGTTTTCAGCAAATCTATGTCGATGTCAGGTGACAGTGTGGTAAAATTTCCATCGATGACATTGGATAATCCAGCGGGTTGTACTTTTTCCACCTGATCGTTGATTGCCTTGCCCACAACCAGGGCGGTCACTCCGGCCATTCCTGCGGATCAACAAAAAGTGCATTTTTAGTGTCAAATCCTGTAATATTTTCAAAGATTTTGGAAAAACACTAGTTGATTCTTAAGATAGCTTACCCAAAGATGAATATTTTGACGTTCCCAAGAAAAAATACACCGCGGTTGAGAAAAACGTAGCGTAAAGACCGAGGATGGGCGATGCGGTGGACAACATCGTAAAGGCCATTGCTGAAAAAGATGAACAAATAATCACAGAATTAATAAAATTAACATATAAGAACCATACAATGCCTTTTAAGTCCTAACATTTTGGGAGATAGGGTCCAAAATCTGGAGATGGACTATTTTGGAAATAAATTTCGTATCGCACGGTCCGGTAGAACCGAGAATTTGCCAAAAGTAAAATATCATTCTTAAAATCTTACTTTTATTTTAGAAAAATCGTACTTTTAATGCAAAATAAGTGGAGATAATGCAGAAAATTGGGGGTAGGTCGAATTCAAAAAAAATAATTTATAAAAATTAATAGATGGCGCCACCGTTTATCGTGCTCGCCAGAGGACAAGCTCCTCACATGGCCTTGTCAAAATGTTTTATTGTTCAAAAATCAGACTTAATTAAACAACCTGTTATTACAAGACTGGTACCAAAAAAAAAAAAAAAAAGGAGTAGTTTTTTAAAATTTTGAATCATTGACGAGTTGCACCAAAGTTTTTACTATTATTATCCACAACTAAATGAGACAATTAAACTAGTTTAATTCGTCGATTACTATAATCTTAAATTAAAAACATACTTTTAATTAATTGAGAATCAACGCCCCTCAATTATATAGCTGCACTATCGCATCATTAAATCACAGCTACGTGTTCTTCAAATTATTATATTTTAAATTATTTTACATTAACGAATTTCAGGTGAGCCCTCCAGGGAGTCATTTTATCTAGAATTTTTTCGGAAAACCCACTCATTTTAAAATCAATAGCTTTTTTTGTCTCCTTAATCCGAATAAATTATACGAAAGGATTGAATTTTCTTCCAAGAGCTCTATCTTTAATTTCTGAAATATATTAATGTCGAAAATAATGTTTCACCTCTTAGTCCACAATTAAAAGAGATAAAGTACGAGCTATTTAATCGGTCAAATGCATTTCGGATTTAAGATTAATGATATAAAAAAAAGTTTAAAAATACACGTTACATGGTTTGAAAAAAGGAAAAAGTAATTCATCCGGGTAAAAGAAATCTCAAAATTATATATAGGGATAAATGCAGGGCATGAAATGGTATGTACCATATATGGAATACGTTATATTTTCAACAAGGGCGATTCAAAGAGGACGTCATCAAGAGGGGGTAAAGAAGAAGGGGGTTTCCATATAGGGGCTACAGTCCGGGGAGGGGGGGCTCTATATTAGGGGCTACAGTCTGAGGATGGGGAATTCTAAATAGGTGCTACAGACTTGGGGGTTTCCATATAGAGACTACCGTCTGGGGGGGTTCTATATAGGGGCTACAGACTTGGGGGTTTAAATATAGGGGCTACACCGTCTGGGGGGGGTTCTATATAGGGACTTGGGGGTTTCAATATAGGGGATACAGTTTGGGGGGGGGGAAAGTTCTATATAGGGACTACATAATTGGGGGTTTCCATTTAGGGCTACAGACTTCGAGGTTTTCATACATGATCTCTATACATTATATTTTCATTAGGAACCATTCAAAATAGATGTCCTCAAGAGGAGGTAAAGAGGAAGGGGGAGGGTATTTTTTAGTTTTTGGGATTTTCGAACTTGAAGGTTTCCATATATGGGCAATAAATTTGGGGGTTTCGATGTTGAGGCTACAGTCTGGGGGATTCTATATAGGGGCTACAGACTTGGGGGGGGGGAGAAAGGAAAGGGGGAAGAAGGGTTGTTCCATATATGGTTTCCATATCTCAGAAATGGTGTGCATGTAATATATACTCAAGTTAAAACCATACGTGACAGAATTTGCCCATTACAAATAGATACAAGAACATGTGCTGTATATGGGCCAAATGTGTCAAATTTCTGGTCTAGCCATATATAGGCCGAGTCGTATTCCGAATGTCCATCCATGCCCCATCATCTCCAAGTCGCCAGGATGCCATATTGAAATATTTTAAACATGACTTTTGTACAGATAAATTTAGAATTGTTGGGAGAGCAGAGTGCTCACTAAGTGTGCACTAACCCCGTTTCTCATCTTTGTACTCGGTACGAGATGGGACCGAAGGAGTTGAATGAGGTCATTGACCCCCTCCTGCCTACTTTTTTATATTTTCATATCAAACCAGATGCTGTCCATTTTTCTGACCTTAGACTGGTTTCTAATGAGGTTAACGTACGCTCTCTCTCTTAATTTCAATATGTTAACTCAGTGAAAGTTTGAAAGGCTAAAGATGAATATTTTATCAAAGCCGGACAAGTTGACAAATATTTTGAAATTGGGTCTGGATTTGGCTGGAACGGATTTAAAGGAAGCAATTTTCGATGTCAAAGATTAATGACTAGTTGCAATGATCTTAGTAATTACTCTAATTGTAACGGGAATGTTGATAAGATTGGCATTTAATATAGTACAAGTAGTGAAAACTTTGATACAAACAATTAACGAGTGAATTTGATAAAAGTTAACTATCAAAGAGGAATTTTGTACGTACTGAATATGGACATGACCCAGTTGGAAAAAATCAAAGGGACCATATATGAATATATACGACAATGCCCCCACTTTTCCATACATGGCACTTGCCCCTACATTTCCATATATGTCTCCTTTCCCTACTTTTCCACACTTGTCCCTTTCCACATTATTCCATACATGTTACTAGCCCCTACTTTTCTACACATGCCACTTGCCCCTACTTTTCCATGCTTGTCCCCTACTTTTCCATACATGCCCTTACCCCATTTTTTATACATGTCCCTATTCCCCTTTTTCCATGCATGGCCCTTCAACCATTTTTCCATACATTTCCCTTTCCATATTTTTTATACATGTCCCCTACCCTTACTTTTCCATACATGTCCCTTCCCCCAATTTATATAAATGACCTTTTTCTCATTTTTCCATGCATGGCTCTTCCCCCATTTTTCCATACATGTCCCCTGCCTCTACTTCTCCGTACATTCCACTTGTCCTACTTTTCCATACATGTCTCTTCCCCCATTTTTTATACATGTCCCTATTCCCAATTTTCCATGCATGGCCCTCCCCCCCCCCGTTTATCCATACATGGCACTTGTGCCTACTTATCCATGCATCTCCCCTCCCCCTATTGTACTATACATGTCACTACCCCATATTTCCCCCATACATGGCATAAGTATCTCCCATATATCCATACCTTGAGGAATCTGGACCACAGCCAGGGTAATTCCGGCGATTATATCCGCTACAACATCGTTCTTGAAGTTGTATGAAGGCAGCCATGCCAAAATGGGGATCCTCCTCTTCAATTGTTTCAACAATTTGGATCCTGAACAGGCGCATGCGCGGCGAAGTTTTTGGTGTAATGCTGGAAAAAAAAAATTTTATACAATCAATTTGAGTTGACCGAAAAGAGTTGATAACATTTATTAATAAATAATAAATTCGAGGAATTAAAAAAAGCAATTCAGGAAGTGAAGAAAGATGAGTAAACAGTAACTTAAGATGGCGTTAAAAATATTTACAAAATTGTGTCTGGAATTTCAATTACATAAATGATGAGATAAAAGAAAAAAACAGTAAACTGGTCCCACCTCCTGTTTACCACCTGGTACCAGGGTACCAAAAAGATATGCTTGGAAACAGTGTGTGTGTACTGAAGGCCATCAGGTCAACGTTTGCAAACAAATATATTACATGTATTTTGCATTAGTTTTAACTATTAACACTAGCTTTAGAAAAAATTATACTAAATTTGTACACCGTTTTGATAATATGATGTAATTAATTTTGATTTGGGATTAGTGATTGAATTTTACAGAATCAAACACTGCTTAACTCTCATTTATGTTTCAAAAATTTTACTTTTTAACAGGGTTCCCCCCACAAATAAAATTTTCAACTTCTTTGACTTTTCCAGGTTAAAAAAATTTCCTTGACGAGAAAAATCGTATTTTTACCACAGAAAAGCAGATACTGAATTTGAAAAATGGCAATTCTTCAAGTTTAAAAAGGGCCGAAATAAAAGTAATTCATAACTTGTATTCTGTCCATATGATGTCCACAGTCCAGCAAACCCACTTAAGTGTTTTAGAGTTCAACAAATTTCATATTGAATTTCCCTGACTTTTTCCAAATAATAAATTTTTCCCTGACTTCTCCCCTGACTTTTTTTTCCAATACATTTTCACCTGACTCCTCAATGACTTTTTCAAATAATTTTTCCTTGACTTCTCCCCTGGCTTTTTCCAAATAATACAGTTTTCCCTGAATGCTCCAAAGATATTTTCCAAATAATAAATTTTTCCCTGACTTCTCCCCTGACGTTTTCCAAATAATAAATTTTTCACACTTCTCCAATGACTTTTTTTCCAAATAATACATTTTTCCCTGACTTGTGCTCTGACTTTTTCCAAATAATAAATTTTTCCCCGACTTCTCCCCTGACGTTTTCAAAATAAATTTTTCCCTGACTTTTTCCGTATAATACATTTTTCCCGACTTCTACAGATCTTTGAAATTTCCCTGACAATTACAGGTTTACCAAGTTTTCCAGGTCTGGGAGAACCCTGCAGACTAGTCCCACATAACAATACATGATATACTTTTTAAATGTCCGAAAACAATTATACTGTGTACATATGTATATAATTTTTTTTAAAAAATATGAAGATTAAGAAGTCTGGAGATTATTAAATTTCCCTTTTTTAATGTAATAGGATTAAAACGTCGTCCGGAATATGCGATAAAAGCGAAATCAGTAATCTGATCAGAAATGTTGAGTTTGGTCCAGCCTGTTGTAAGTATTGTAAGGGCGTAGGTTTAATTGGCCAATTTTGATAAAAAAAAACTTATCTGAAATCATGAATTGGTTTCGCTATCACATCGTCATTCATGCTATTGCTAACCCATAAACAGAAGCACATGTGAATTGTCTTTTGTTGCCATGTGGCTTTCATGTGATCACCGAACCGAAATCTGCTTAATTTCGGTATAAAAACGGTTTTAGCCTTGGCCTAAAATGCTGCTCTGAATTAAGTATGAGTAGTAGCGAATTAAAGGGAAATTGGTCGAGGAACTCCCTCGACCTCCGAAGGCCTCGACCCTGGACCCAGTCCGTTAAATAAACCCTTATTATAGATTATATAGAGGGGGAAATTTATTATCTGATTTATGTCTCAGACATGCTCAACTTTTTTTTTTTTTTAACAAGGTGCAAGTCTATGCAGATCACTTGTAGCCTGCTTGTAGCACTTGTTTGCCATAATACAATTTTTATTAAAACATTGGGGCCCATTTAGGCAAAGTTGGGGCCCTTTTGTCATCTGATGTAGTCTCCAAAGTGTCCCCTCCCCTATTTTCAGGCCCTTGAAACTTCTGTTGGCCTAGTTACATATGTATATGCTGTATGTAGGGTGAAAAAGTTTGCCATAAAACAATATATAGTAAAAATTTTATTGAAGCACTGGGGCCCATTTGGGCAAGGTTGGGGCCCTTTTGTCATCTGATGTAGTCTCCAAAGTCCCCCCTCCCCTCTTTGCTGGCCCTTGTGACCTAGTTATATGCTGAAGGGCGAAATGGTTTGCCATAATACAATTTTTATTAAAGCACTGGGGCCCATTCAGGCAAGGGCCCAGGCGGAAGTTGTCCATTTGTCGCCCTGTTAAATTCAGTTACTTAACCCGGATGTTTCCATTAATCCTCAATGAAACTGTAGATCCAATATCAATAGCAGTGTTTATTCAATTTTATTTACGATTTCAACATGATCCATATTAATATTACTTTTTTTTTGCACTGTCATGATCATCAGTTGAATCCAGCAGTTTACATCAAGACTTAATGAACTATCATTCAATGACTCGGTTGTCTCCCAATGAATTTATATCCCAATTTATTTATTCAAATTTCATGAGGTAACAATGGATACTACTCGCGGTTTGAATTTCCTCTTTTTTTTTTTTTTTTTTTTTTTAAAGTAATTCGATTCGTGACTTATACGATCACGTAACCCAAATCCATGTGTAAACCTATTGTTTATAATTTAAATAAGTAAACAAAAGCATGGGCTATAAAGTATATAGGACTGTAGACAGTCCTCATTAGTTATTTTGACTACAGCTAAGGAGGATGAAGGGGGGAGGGGGAAGAGGGGAGGTGTCACTATGCAAATGAGAACATTTTTCACAGTACATACATTTATAAGTATCTTTTAAGACCACATTCAGCTATTCTTTTTGCGCATTTTTACTAATTCATATAAGACCAGGTTCAAATTAGTAAAGAGGACATTCAAAAAGGACGTCCCTGAAATTCATTCAAAAATTGACCTCTCTTATCCCCTGTCCACACTGTCCATTTAGCATAGAACACCCTTCCCGACGCCCACTGTCCACACTGCGTTCATTTGAGAATAGAAACCCATTACAACCGTCCACACTGTGTCCAATTTAGCCCTTTACCCCCTGCCCTCACTGTCCATTTAGCCCAGAACTCCCCTCCCGATACTCCTTACCCCCTGTCCACACTGTCCATTTAGCATAGAACACACTTCCCGATGTCCACTGTCCACACTGTGTCCATTTTAGCCCTTTACCCCCTGTCCACACTGTCCATTTAGCCCAGAACTCCCCTCCCGATGCCCACTCTCCACACTCTGTCCATTTGAGCCTAGAGACCCATTACCCCTGTCTACACTGTTTATTTTAGCCCAACCCTCCCCCCTCCCTCATAGACGTCCTTAATTTATTTTGAAAAGTAGGGTGTCCAGAAAATGTGTTTGAACATGTATAAATTTCCAAGCAACCGCCTTGCTGCCAATTCCACGACATTCGGGACTGGGGACACATTTCTTCCGGTGCCCATTTCCCCTTTCACTTAACTTTAAAACTTAATTAAACAGAAAATCCAAAAACTAAAAAATACCATCATTAGTGGACGTCCATAATGGCTTTCTCCCCTCCCTCCCCTTGTCTACATGGTGTACCACCCCTCACCCCTCCTTTTAAGGATGTGATTTTTAATCATCTTTTAATTTGACATCATATGGACAAGAGTCCCTTGAGGGTGCTTTATACCTAACAGATTTTTTATTAAAATTCCAGATTTTACCTAACAGACAATGGATGCAAAACCAGGATAAAAAAACGAACGTTATATGTATGTACTATGAAGACATCGCAAACTGCATACACAAATTTGAAGAATTAAAGGACGTGTTTCGCATTTTGAATTAAAAAAGAGCTAAGTCAGACAGCTTTCAACCATTTTTTGTTATCTAAAACAGATAAAAACTAAAAACGTGGACGTGGACGTTGAATGAATTTCAATTGAGGGGAAAATGCGTTGAAACAATAGCTGAATTTAAAAATCTCAAGACTGGATTTCTCACATTGTTACGATCCGTGCCACCAATTTAACCATTTCGCATATTTACGACTAGACAGACAAACATTTGAATGAAATAGCTTCCTATTTGATTATGCCAAATTTATTTTTTAAAAAAACAACAACTTATGGTGTACTGTATACACGCGGAGGTGAGGATTGTCATCGTAAAACTAAAAATACAGAGCTATGAACTTCCTATATGACGTCTACTTGTTCATCAGTCAGCTATTTAGGCATATGGGACAAAAGAAATTTAAAACTGAATACGAAAAAAAGAAAGCATTTGAAATCACACACAAAAAGTGTTGAAAATATGTTTTTAAAATAAGTCGCATAAAAACAATTTGGGATAACTTTTTCATTGAAACTTTTTTGTCCACCCTGTACACAAGAATAATTGTTAGCTAAATTTCAGCTAATCATGTACAAATTATTTTTGGGAGTGTAGGATAGTATGGGGAAGAGTAAATTTAATTTTGAACTACAACTCGAGAATAATTAATTCCAATTCACCCTGTACATGAGTTTTATCCATAGCTGCGAAAAAGTTTCGTCGCACCCTGTATACCAAAGGTCCAATTTCAGTTACAAAATAGGAAATATTAGGAATAATTTTTAATAGTTTTGATTCACTCTGTATAAAGTGTACAAAGTTATTTTCGATTCGCCCTGTACACGAGTTTTTATCCATAGCTACGATAATTTTTCGTCGCACCCTGTATACCAAAGGTCAAATTTTCCACATAAGTTGAGTAAATATTATGACTAATTTTCAATTCCAACTATAAGACAAAAATACTTTTGATTCGCTCTGTATAAGGTGTACAGTATATCACCAAAATGAAAGGTTTTTTTTTTGCCTCACCCTGTATATTTTTAATTATTTTCAATTTTTAATAAATGATGGGTATTAATTTAAGATTAGTATCATGAAGTATCAATCAGCGTTTAAATGAGTCAAAAATATTTTTATAAAATTAGTTTGTTAAAACTTTTAAAATTTCAATTATTTTTGACTGACCCTGTAATAAAATTACCGCTAAATATTTTGTGAATGAAACATTAAGAAAGAACAAAATAAAATGTGTAATTTAAACTTTAAGGCCAAATTGTTGTTTGACCATGATGATCAAATACTGGTACCGGGTGTCATAATGACATTTTTACATTTTTTATAAACAGTACGTGACCAAAGTACCGGCATTTTAGAAAAACATTATACAATTTAAAATGTATACTAATTATTTAACTTCCAGTACATTTTTTAAGTATATGAAATAATAGCCACAATCACGATTTGGCTAACAGCCAAATTGGACACATTTCAAAAACGTTAAACCGCCACAAAATACAACTTTTATGACTAAATTAAACTTAATAAAAAGATCAATAGATTCAAAGTACAGTTATGCAAGAAATTTTTAAGTCGTCACATCAGAAATTCGCAATTTCATAATCAACAAATTGAGATTTTCAAACTGACCAAAGTACGATTTTTCAGACTGTGCAAATTACCATTTTTCAGACTGACCAAAT
Source organism: Julus scanicus (assembly GCA_034698625.1). Lineage (NCBI taxonomy): Eukaryota > Metazoa > Arthropoda > Diplopoda > Julida > Julidae > Julus > Julus scanicus. The sequence continues at coordinate 19,657 of JAQGBW010002056.1, forward strand.
TACGATTTTCAGACTATTTCCAGAGTATTTCAGACTTTTCAAACTGACCAATTTATGATTTTCAGACCGACCAAACTACGATTTTCAGACTATTTCCAGAGTATTTCAGACTTTTCAAACTGACAAATTTATGATTTTCAGACTAACCAAATTATGATTTTCACAAACTATTTTAAGACTGACCAAATTATGATTTTCAAACTGACCACATTGTGATTTTCAGACTACTTCAGACTTTTCAAACTGACCAAATTATGATTTCAAGACTAGTATTTCAAATTTTTAAAACTGACCAAATTACGATTTTCAAACTGACCAATTTATGATTTTCAGACAGTTTTCAGACTGACGAAATTATGATTTCTGACTATTTTTAGACTATTTCAGAATTTTCAAACTGACCAATTTATGATTTTCAGACTGTTTTTAGACTGACCAAATTACGATTTCCATAGCACACAAATTATGATTTTCAGACTCAAGTTCAAAATATTTGTAAAAACTAGTTCATGACGACTTAAAAAATAAATTAACAGATTAAGAAGCTCACAATTCCATCTCTTGACAAATAAAAAACTAAAACATTGAAGGTCATCAAAAACATAGTCTACAATTACCACAAAAACATCCAACAAATTTCACAATTTAACACAAACTGAATAACAAGTATTAAAAAAAAGCTAAAAATTACGAGAAAAAAATAATTTATAAAAAACTCACCAAGTTTTTCAGGAGCTTCATATTGATACTCTTTTTGAAAATCCTCCTGCAATAAAGGCAGCCTGTTGAACTCTTGACCCTCGTTCAATCCAGCCGGACATATGGATAGAATTCCGTTAGGATAGCCCTCATCCTGTTGTGGTGTTTTATCTGTGTCCATTGGAATCCGAAGATGACAATTGTTTTGAAAATTGGACATAGCCATCGTAGATGAAGAAGATGATGATGATGTTGATATTTAGAATAAAAATAGCCAAATAAAACAAAAGTGAGAATCACTTTTTTTCCACAAAAAACCATAAAAATGTGCTTGTTGGCTATAGAAAATCCCACATCGCTAAAGATGGTGAAGTAGTATAAAGTGGACAATGGTCAAACAATTGAACCTCGATCCTGGGATTGCAACCACTTCGATACAAAGTCGAGAGAGGAAACAAAAATTTGGGCAAATACTCGTCATATTTATAGGTTGAAGGGGGGGATGGCAGATGACGTCACACCATACAGCTTCACGTTTTCGAGATAACTCGTCCCCAAACACAGCTGACCAGTGGACTGGTCAACACTTCCAGTAAATCGAGATTAACATCGGTTGGGGTGCAGACGTAATTGAAGAATGATTTAATTGGGGTTTTACGAAATACGAGACTTAGTTACAAATTAAAAGAGGTGAAAATGCGTGTGTCCGGCAAAATAAAACCTGTTTCGAGGGCGAGGTTCGCCACATTTTTAAGTTTGTAGTAGCTAAGAATAGCCATCGACGACCAACGATGACGACCGACTTATACTACGATCGTCAAACGGTATCCTGGTGAGGCGTTGTTGGTCGGAAATTCGGTGAAAGCTATTAAAAGATACAAATCGGATATCCGTGACATTTTAAGGTTTTTCAAGTTCGGTAGAAGTGGTCAAGGGGTCTCTTGGGTGGGCGGTGGTCACGACTGTTGAAGGGTAATATAACGGTATATTAATAACTTTCTTTGAAAACACCAGAAATAATAGCACAAAATTTTTTTTTAAAATATTAAGGGGTCTTTCAAAAAAGGAGTCCACGAAATTCATTAAAAAATACTCCTTCCCCACCTACCTCATGTCCACATGGTGTCCATTTTAGCCCAATCCCCCTCAAAAATTGACCTCCCTAACCACTGTGTACACTTTGCCCATTTTAGCCAATACCCCTTACCCCCCCCCTCAAAAATTGACCCCCTACCCCAACCCATACTGTGTCCATTTTAGATTAGACCCCCTTATCACCATAAAAAATTGACCC
>JAQGBW010002057.1:0-21646 GCA_034698625.1 Julus scanicus
AAAAAAATTTACCGCATATTTTTTACCGTTTGAAATAAATTTTGATTGTGTGATGTCACATTACTGAACCACCCCCCCCCACCCCTTGGTCACAATTGTCACAAAAACCAAACAACCCACCCCCCTAGGTGTGACGAAATTTTTGAATGGTCCCTAAGCTTATGAATTCAAAAACAGATACTTGGGTACAATCTGACAACACTGCTTTGTTGACCTGCCCACGTTTGAAATTTTGAGGTAGTACATAAACAGGTAGTTACTAATTTATGACAAGCATAGTCTACATGACCTGGTCGGATTTCTGCTTATTGAACACTACAAAAATGATGTAGTTCTACACAAGATTAGTTGTGAAGATGTGCTAGACGGGAACTAAAATTGTCACCTCTACTCCATCAAATATTTCTCCATTCCAAAGTAGAAAACTGCCATCCTCCGATGTCAAAGGCTGCTCGACAGGAGTTAAACCCCTCAAGTGAAGGACGCTTGCTTCTATTTGGACTACAGTACTACTAGTTATTTGTCGGGAAGATTTGCTTTGACAATCTGGACCACGCCGATGGAGCAGTTCAATCTCAAATGCACTCTGAAAATGAAGAATCGACGATCATATACATACTACACACTACACGTGTGCAGTTGATTCCAGACGGACATTATTATAAATGTAAGTGTCAAACCGTGCATTTACACCACTTAAATTATTCGGAGACTTACGTTTTCGCAAAAATGCGAGCCAGTTGGATGTAATAAACAGAAAATTCCACACATTATCACGTGCTAAATAATAATTTAAAAAAGGTTTAAAAGCCCTCCTTGGTCCAAATGGGCATTTTATTTACCCGTGGCGCCATCTGGGTTAGACTAGTTAAACAAGAAATTTTGCGGGAAATTTAAACCCCATGAGTACCAGACGAATGACTGATGTAAATTCCTTTTTCGACATCAGTGGAATTATAAATTTCTATAAAAATTTCTAACATCATGATTCGTATGTTTCATATGAGGTAAGTTCAGCACAGGCAGTTTGCCGATGATGTAATTATTAAAAACAGGATTAGATGAGAGCGTTGACAGTAGATGGGGCCCAAAAAAGTATATCTATATCTGGTGGGGCCCTCTTTAGCCTCAGTCGCCTTTGGGCCCTTAAATCTCAACCGACAACAACAAACAGAATTGGTATGTGCAGAATTAATGCACTGAATAAATCGTATGAGCTGGAGATTGTCTTCTGGATTATTATAATCAGCGAACCAACGCGCCAGGTCCACACCAACTAAAGCACAGGGCAAAAGCAGAAAACACGGAAACATGAAACCCAAAACATCAAAACATGCTTCCAAAACCAGAGGTTTGAAAAAGCAGGAAAAAATGAGAAAAAGTCTTCAGGCAACATACGGTAAGAAGGCCGTAAATTGGAAATATTTGTTTCCTTGGATCCTGATTGCCTCTTAGACGACTGGCGAAATGATTTTGCCTAGAAGTCTACTGAAATATTGTGACGGTAACTTGGTAAGCAAAATATTATTGAAAACCTCGCTTTTGCTCAGTGCTTTCATTGGTGTGGACTAGGCTTTAGATTCATCCAACATGTATTTTGAGAATGTGCAGAAAATGTAAAGGAAACTGGTTACACAACTTAAGTTGGCCGACTCCGGCTGTCGAGTGGGTTATGTGCTTGCCTCTCGATCTAAAGATGTTGGGTTTGCTCCCAGGTCGAGGTCGGTGGGAATTTTTACAGATGGGAGAAATTCCTTAAAAGTGACCGCTCTTTTGGATGAGAGTTAAAGACCCCTCGAGAGGAGGTGGAAGTTCCCCCTCGTAGGCTAATTCCCAGGTAGGTGTTGAAGGCTCATCCCCTGGCGTTGGTGCTTAGCCCTCGTGTTGCAGAAATAGGCCATTGTTAAAAATCAACCAAACAAAGTCTAGTTTGCACTGTGTTGGAATATTGCGGTAACACCTCCGTTGTTCTCTGCACTTTAAAAACCCATGAAGAGGGGTTGAAGTTCCCTCCTCTCAGACAAACTTCCCAGATAAATTTTGGAGGCTCATCCCCTGGTGTTTGAAAATAGACAAACAAAATTACAAAATGTACTTTTCTGCCAATGATTTTATTACCAGTACTAATACAAGCATACTAAATTCACAGGAGAGTCACGGTTTGAAATATTTAAGTACTGCACGATAAACGGGTTATGTCTATCTACCATGCTACCAAGAAACTTTCTCACGAGCATTAAAAAAAGTTGTGAGAATCCTAGATTAGCTGTTACAGAAGCGCACAAAAAAACAAACCTGGTGAGTTTTATCACCGTACAACTAGAGCTAACTCAAATGCTGCCTTACACAAAAAAAAGTAATGAATGATAAGGCTAGATAAAGGGATCAATCATTCCCTATGCTCCTTTGCTGATGGTATGGCCTGGTATATTGATAATTGGAAGGAGCTTCTGAGGGCTTTTATTACTTAGGTTTTCTTGTCAGAGGCATCCTTCTTGGACTATATCAACTTGATACCAGTTAAGGTTCCAATTCAAGACCAATTCCCAATTTGTGACCACCTTGGTTGAAGTTCTTGCCATCTATCATGGCTGACAATGTCAACGTGATTCCTACAAAAAATGAATCAAGAAAATATTTGTAATAAAACTTCTTGTCGTTAACTTCTGCAACTCGGCTGATGAAAAATTAATTTTTACCTTGTCTCAACTTTTGTGTGTAACCCAATCCAATTTGGCTGTTATTACTAATCTTGGCCTAAATATAAAAAAATCAATTATTATTCTGAACATCAGGTTATTGCATTGTTCCATAAATATTTAAAAGAGAACATACATTGATAGATGCATCATCATCAAGTGCATATTTGCAACCGAGTCCAAAGCGAGTGGCATTACTTCCAGCAGTCCATGCTAACTGGACACCAGTTTGGAGTTTATCGTTGACTTTTTGATAGATAGTTCCACCAAATTCTTGTCCATCGTTTCTGCAAGTAAAGGTCAAAAGATCAGAACATATTCTGGTTCTGGATATTTACATTTGATAAGGCATTCATATTTAGTTGTTGCACACATGTTTACTATCACGATTCAACCAAATTAAATAAATTCATAGAAAATATTTTAAACTAACACATTTGTATGCAGAACAAAGTCGCCCGTTGAATAACCTACTGCAAAATTGCTTTTGGTAAGTTTGGATTTTGTGGTGTCAAATGACATTTGATAGCCTGCAAGCCAGCCATTATATCTGCAAAATAATTATGAATGAATAAGTTCTTGGAGATAGTCAAGTCCACAAAAAATAACTTCCAATCCAAAATCATTACCCCAAAACACTTGCTCCATGAATAACTGGACCAGCAGAGTCCAAATCGACATCCGCATTAAGGTGAAGATAGTCACGCTTGTATGCAGTGCGGAAGCGACCGCTTTTCTTACTAAAAAAATACACCCATCATTTGCAAAATTAACATAAGTAAAATTGAATCGAATAATAAAATACAGATTCAAATTTACCCAGTTTGTGGTGCAAATGTGGTATCCAGAACCAATTTCAATCCTTTGCATAGTTGATCTTCTACCGAAACTTCAGTTGCCAGTGTATTATCCGTATTCCACTTTTCCGTGAATGTCAAGCCTTAAAATCCAATTTTAATCATATTTACATGAACTTTTAAGAACAACAGCAATGCATGACTTAAAAACTCCCAACTTACCATACTCCTTTACTTTATATTTGCTCTCCAAAGCACCAGACACCTTGCCGGTATCCTGGTTAGAAGATCCATTTACGTTTATCTCAACACCAGAGTCTGTTTTGGTTTTGCATTCTAGCTTGACAAGTCCAAAATCTTAAAAAAGCCATCATAAGGCACAAGTATTAGCATAAAAGTTGACAAGGCAGCAATGCCCTATTGGGCTTAAAATAGCACAGATAACCGAACTTACGATATCCTTTGCCAAAGATATCCCTAGCATTTTTGCCGAGGTCAGCATAACAGCAGGGTGGGGCTGGCATGACTTTAAACAAAGAATACTAATTAACTTTCTCATAATACAATCAAATGTAAAAAAGCATGTAAATTTGGCTATCTTTCGAGATTGCAATTATTGTTCTGGATTTCCATTCGACTTGTGTACAAAGACAGAGTTTTGGCAATTTCCCAGAGCAACTTGCCAAGACACCTCCTTTCAAAATATCCCGAGCCTATGATCAGCATATATAGCACCTTATCGTGCCCCAACGTACGGTTGGTGAACGGTCATGAATTCGCGATCTTAAACTCACGCCGTGCACATTCGGTAAATTAATTAACCAAATTAAACACAATAATTAAACCAATACCGCAAATTTTCTATCCTATGTTATTATGGATTTTTATGGACTAATATATGCACTGTATAGCTTGAAATGGTCCAACATGCAGCCCGGAAGCGTTTTTTGGTGGTCTTCGACAATATTTATTACCATAATATATTAAATTATTTACATAACAATGTGCGTACTCTTGCTGTGCCCGTATGCAGTTGGTTACGGAGAAATACCAGTATCAACAATTAGAAAAATATAAGGACCATATAATTGTTTTATTAGAATGTATGCACCTCGCAGCATTTTTGGTATGAAAATTTAGACCTTCCTAATCTTGCAATACTTTACTAATGTCTAAATATTCCTGAACATACGAAATACTGTATAAACTAGATGCGGTTTTGTGTAGGTATTTATTTTTATACAAACATCATACAGGTGACGACCCTGGGGATGACGCAATACAATAGCTTAATTGCTAAAGGCAGGAAACCAGAAAAAATTAAGTTCAAGGACCTGGGATTTATGTGATTTTTCCCAGGTTTTTTTTCTACTGTAGGCATTGCACTTAGAGTGTAGACGAGTGCATTAAATTGTCCACTAGGGTAGGGACTATCAGAATACAATGTTTGTTTAGCCAGGTACAACACAGGATTTATTGATTTGCAAATTAAATTATTATTAATTGCAGAAATTGAATTGAACATAATTTCGTAAATACGACTCAAATTTAAAGTTTAGTTAGTCTTTTTGAGCAAGCTAACTTCAAGAAAAATGAAGAAATGTAAACGTGGGCATGTGAAATTTAGAATTTAGTTGAATCATCTCAAATACTGAAAATGTTAAAACTATAGGACAAAAATTGAAATAAAAATAAATAAAAGTAATAGGTATTAAACATTTAATTAAAATGCAATAAAGCACGATATAAATTATAATTAAAAACGATATAATAAATTTCTTAATTAAAAAACATTTAATTTTTAGGTTGCAATTTTCGATGATTATATTGCTATTATTTTAAATGTGTTTTTACAATTTTTTAAATAGCCAAATTATTATTTTTAATTTTTTGCAATTTTCTGCAATTAAAAAAAAAATATTTCGCCTACTGGCACAAGTATTATTTAAAAATTGCACAAACACAAGGACAAATAAAAGTAAAATACAATAAGCATAATTAAATTTAGATATCGGGGGTAATTAATCAGTAAATTATTAAATTTCGTTTTCTCTCCCACGACTTGTATTTTGTAAACGTGCGGCCGCCATTGTACATCCATTTAAAAATGAGGTCGAACACGCCGTTTTAACAAAAGCACAAGGTTAAGGCTATTCTTAAAGAGATTATACCCAAGGTTATGGCGCTACATTACCAAAGGCCATCCTACATATGCTAAACTTAACAATGAACACAAAAGGGATAATTAAAAGAAAGGCTTACTTAGAAATTTGTGGAAATGAAACCTGCACTGGCGACGAGAAGCCGGTTATAAGGAATGGAGGATGACGATTGCGTCACAACTGCAGAGATCGTACTTGCGACACCTTATAGCAGCACTGAAAATTCCCTAGTGTACTTTCCAAAACTTAAAAAATTCTAATTTTGAATTATTAATACGTGGAGAAACAGTATAAATATTTCACAATTCTGAAGAAGCTTTAAATTTCCTTAATTTTATTTTTAAATGTCATATTTCTACGAATGCCTTGATTGCTAGGTGGCGCTACTGTTTACAAATGCTACGTTCGTCCTTTTCACACGTGGTTAACTTCGTATGAGGTAATATGCCAGTCGTAATTAATTTCCATTTGATTGGAATGAGGATTTCGCTTCATGGTGTTACATTAATCGTAAAAATGCTAAAAACCACCCAATAGGCAGATTTGTTTGGATCAGCGTGTGTTGGTAAGTTATTTAGGTAAACTTGAGCGTCAATGTGCTTGTTTAGCCTCTCCCACTTGTTTCATTTGTATTGCTCAATATCCGATTTTTTAATTATATGACCTATTCAGTGATATCTGCATTCTTTCATTATTTCTCTCTGGACTAATATTCGAAATTGGTTAACGGTCAGATGTACAAAGAAATGCGTATTTCTAACAGGGAATCTTGATGACACTGTGAAATTTGATATGGGTTCAGAGTATATTAATTACAGAAGATATGTGTTACAACATATCCAATGCTGCTAATAATCTACACTTTTGCAGCTATGGTTTTAGTTGATAAATATGTTGTTTGGTGAAGTTATAATGATGGAAAAATCTTGTCCTGTGTCACAGGCTGAGTGAGGCTGTGTCATGGTGAGTCGTACGTGTGATGCATATATGATGGTGGTGGAAGTGCGCACAGTAGCACTTAAATAAGTGCAACCTTAATTATTTCTGTCTGCATCCTGTCTTTTATTAACTAAGTTATAGCTCTAAAAATGTATTTAGATTATAACGGAAATTGTGAATACCGTCTTGAGAGGCATGGGCTTCACATTCTGGTGGCCAGAGCTCAATCCTTGATTTTATTTCAAAATGAATGCAAAATAAGTCATTGGGCGTAATAACAGTGGTGTAGGAAGGGGGTGTGGGTCGCACCAGGTGTCATCCCCAATGGGGAGGGGGTGACAAATTGACTGCTTCCAAATGGAGAAACAGGTTCGATTCCCGACCGGGTCGGCTACACTGACTATGTTTTCATGGTTTTCCACAGTTGTTTCCAGGCAAATGCCGGGGTAGATCCTCTAAAAATCGGCTGTGATGTGTGTATTATGTGGACATTGTTTTGGCCTTCTATGACTTTAGTTGTCTTAGGGCCTTTTAGCTTCTACCAACCAACCAAGGGGAAAAATACGTGGTTTGGTGAAGTTGTGATGAGTGGTTAAGGGGGGAGGGGATGTCAAGAAGATTTCTGCACCAGGTACCACCTTACCTTGCTGCACCACTACGTGCCAGTTCATGTGCTTCGAATGAAAATTGATAAAGAAAATTCGCACACCGAGCTATGTGGTTTAGTGGTGATGCTATCTGCATGGAAATCGGGAGACCCTCTAAAAAATTGGCCGAGACCGTGCTTCTTCCTCTCCTTATTATTCTTCTTCTACTTCCCTCTTTCCTTTGACTTGTGTACACTGAATATGGGGATATATCCCTGCCATTGTTTAGGCCCTCTATGACCTTAGTAGTCTTTAGGCCTCTAAACCTCAACCAACCAACCAAGAAAATATACTTTCAGAGACTGGAACGCGCTTAAAAACATTCAAGCAGCTAAGACGTGCACCTTAGTTGGTAAAAAAACTGAAGCTCAAGCTTTATCTATTCTAAGCTACACCTCCTAGCCTAAGCTAAAGTTTAGGGTGACACCCTAAAACCACGGTTTTAGTCTCACATTTGGCTGTCTTGAACTTGTCTTGGCGATTATTCTGTGCAGCTGTGGTTTGTATCTGGGACTTCCAAATGCAGCTTGGTCTCAAGTGAAAGTGATTTGAGCAACTGTGGTAAGTGGTTTAGAGATTCATCCCCCAAATAAAATAATATCTTCAGTAAATCATGCTCGCATCAAACTAATTGTGGCAATTTTGCCAAAAAAACTATAAAAAAAAGCGTTTGCGATGAAAGCTGCCTCCAGTTTTGCCCTCAAAATAGCCAATTTACCTAAAAATGAAATTTGTTACGGCTAGGTGTGACACTACGTGTCAGCACAGTGACAGTGATGAATTATATTGACTGAATATCCAGAATGCCACATGCTCAAATTTAAGCCTCGTGCGCTGCTTTTCGTTTTCCAAACTTGTGACTTTTGGTTTATTGCAGTGAGTGGAGCAGTCTGTGATAATATGAAAATTCTGGACCTTCGGACATTTTTTTATTGGAGATAGGGATTTGTTGCACAATGTTCTAATACAAAAGAAGTCCATCTTTACCTGAGTGCATCGTGTCTGAGAAATATACACAGCTTATGATATGAGAAACTGTGTGTGCTTGCCAAAAACCAAAGTTCATTGCATCTTGCACTTAGGACGAGGAAGCTGAGGGACCGGTGCCAGCAGTGGAAAGGCCCCAAAGAGAAACCCCAGATATTATTCCCCACTTTTATGTTACCAAGTCAAGAACCTCGTTTTAGATTCATTGATTTGGATTTCTGCACAGGAATCCACAGAACCCACGAGCTGCACTTTGCACTAATTGTTGACATCGGTATTGTTTTTGTAAAGAAGCGTATACAGTAGAAGTAAAATTGTTTGTGAAAAATTAAATATATTGTGTTAATAATAATGTCATTAAATTTGTTAAGGCTTTAATGTTTTTTCTCGAATGTTGCCAAGGGCTGCCAATTAAAGAAACGTTTTTGTGACCATTGACGTAGAAGATTTAATGCCAATGCTGGCGATCGAGTGGGTTACACGCTTGCCTGTCGTTCCTACGGTGCAGGATTCCCTCCCCTGTCGAGGTCGGTGGGAATTTTTACGGATGGGCAAAAATTCCATCTGTGGAGACTTTTTCAGATGAGTTCCAGTCTAGATTCCGTGTAGATAGATCCCCCTTCCTCTTTGCACTTTAAAGACCCCTAGAGAGGAAGTGGAAGTCCCCCATCCTAATCAAAATTTCCAGTTGGGTGATGAATGCCCTGGTGTTGATATTTGGCCGTCACGTTGCATAAATCGGCCAACGTTAAAAATCAACAAACAGAACATTTCGTAAAACACGGAACATTTTTGTCATTATCCAAATAAGCATATTTTTGAATTATTTAGATGTAAAATTCTTCAGTCAGCACTAGTGCTTAAAGCACGAAACCATAATGCAGTCTCAGTGTGCTGAAGATTGGAATTGTGACGATGTTTGTCGTTGGCTTACTGAGAATGGATTTGAAGACTATACAGAGTTATTTTGTGTGCTGCACAAAATTGATGGACGAGCCCTCCTAACACTCACCGAGGTAGATTTAAAGCAGCCACCACTTAATATAAGGGTATGTATTTCACACAACGTTTAATGCATTTTCATCAGAATTCCCAATGTACCAAAAATATGAGATTATACAGGTAATTGCAAAGACAAAATGTGTATTCTATTTTGCAGATTTTAGGAGATGTAAAACGCTTGTTAATTGTCATACGACAGCTTCAATCTGATAATTACGCCAGTTTGTTACGATTAGGCATCATATCAGACACGACTTTTAATACAAACATTGTTAATAATATTACACCTTCGGCATCAAGTATATTAAATGCTGAAATCAGAGGTTAGGACACATTTTTTCATTTTTTTTTTTTGGTTTATCATTATTTATCATTCTATTCATAATGTTTCAAGCATTTGCTGGGCAAGTTTCTATGTTATATCCATTTTGCTACATTATTTATTTCTTAAATGCTATTGTTTGGTACACGATTCGTTTCTTGCATTGAATCAAGGTGGTTTTAACTCGGTTGCTCTGGGATTGTTGGGAATTCATTAATTGACCATCTCGATTTCTAGAACTGTTTTTGTTGGATTAACCAGAATACGTGTTCTTTTTCACTACGCCATGAACATGTGATGAATTGTCCTTAATAACAGGCGGTGGCGAGGCAAGTGGCTTGAGACAACGGCGCCAAAGAGACAGCTTGGATTCATCTTCATCCGAGAGTCCACCTTCCTATCACACAGACTGCACAAGTGCTCCAGTGGCCCACAATTTGGAGCCGGAAATTTGGAAAACCGTTATCAGTGTTGGCTATTTCTTCTTGGTTACCTGGATCACGGCCATAGTCATGGTGATAGTTCACGATCGTGTCCCAGATATGGAGCGTTATCCCCCGCTACCAGATATCTTTCTAGATAGTATTCCTCACATCCCTTGGGCCTTTGACATGTGCGAAGTGACTGCCTGCGTTCTGGGTATCATTTGGATGACCATTCTTGTTTTTCATAAACACAGGTATGTGCAATTAGTACTTCACGTTTGAAGTGAAAATTCCTCGCGAGGTTCAATATCTTTCATGCCTTAAACTTTAGGTCAGTTCTGCTGCGGCGCATGTTTGCTATATTTGGTTCCGTGTTTCTCCTTCGCTGTGTCACGATGTTGATCACTTCCTTGTCAGTACCTGGCGAACACCTCGATTGCAAAGCCAAAGTATGTATTTCTTTATATTGCAACTCACAAATTCTAGGATGTAAGCTTGCTTTTAATTATTTGGCTTACTAATTGGCTGAATGGTTTGTGGTGAAATGTGTTGCTAAATAACAGATTCTTATTCAGGCTCCGTCCTTCTTCCAGCCGTATGGCAGCATGTGGGCCAAGCTGGGTCGTGCCTTTGCGATATGGAGAGGGGTAGGCATGTCGATCCAAGGCGTCCGCACTTGCGGTGACTACATGTTCAGCGGGCATACTGTCACTCTCACCATGCTCAATTTTTTCATCACAGAATGTAAGATTTTATTTATTTTATATCTTTTTAAACGTGTGTTTTTGGAAGTAGGCTTACCGCCGCACTTTTAAGAACGATTTCTTTGAAGAAATTGCCAAAGATGCAAAATGTCTTTGATGTTATCGAACTAATAGATTGTTGATGCGTATGTCTGAGAGTTGCATGTTTGGGCATTTTAATCTTCTAGCAGGTCAACATTATTTTTCGTTTGAAACAAATTGAATGAATCAACATGCAACACTTGTGATAGTCTTCGTATCTTTTAATTAACAAGTTGTCATGGTCACAGCTGTTGTGCATGTGATTTAAATGTGCACTGTGATACATTGCACAAGTTGAGCATTAATGCCCGTACCACAGTTCGCGAGTCTCACATTTGGCTGTCGTGAGTTCGTCTTGGCTATTTTTCTGTACACCTGTGGTATGAATCGGGTACGGGGGTAAGTTTTATTGTATGGTATCCTGCATACATTTAGGGATAGTCCCACAACTAATTATATGCTAATTGTGAAGCAAAATCTGCTAGATTTTTGTAAAAAGCAAGAATGCCAAATTTCGATAAAATTAAGAAAAAAATCATTTTCCCAAGTGGGAATGAAATGGAATCTTGAATGTCAACTTCTGGTAGCATTTAAATGAAGAATGGTATCACATGTTGTAACTGCGCCACATTTTAATGCATTTGGAATGTGCTGTTATTTGTCCTTAAACATACCGTTCCCTAACAGAAAAGCAGTTCGTAAAATGATTGGGGATACCAAGCCCTTGTAGCTTTCTTGCATCTTTGCTGATAACTTGTTACATTTTTAGATACACCTCGCAGACTATACTACCTACATACGTTCAGTTGGGTGCTGAACGTGTTTGGCATTTTTTTCATCGCTGCTAGCCATGAACACTACTCCATCGACATATTCATTGGCTTCTACGTTTCCACTCGTCTGTTCCTTTATTATCATACACTAGCCAATAACAGAGATCTCATGCAAAGGGATAACAAACGAACACGCATATGGTTTCCGTTGTTTTCCTTCTTTGAATCGAGCATTGGTGGAATCGTTCCAAATGAATTTGAAAATCCGTTCACTCTCAAGAAGTTACTGGCACTGTTAAGCTTTTCGTGGTTGAAATTTCCTAGCAGTGACCAGTTATCTCAGCAGCAGACATGAATGTGCCTGTGGCCGGATCCAAAGGTTGACATGTTTACATGGCCTTCATATCATCCGTTGAAGAAGCCCTCACCTCCTCTTTAGACGTATGGGCGATATATAATGTGTGATAGGTTGTGATGATTGATTGCGAGTCTGTGTTACACTATTTGCCATGTGTGTGCTTCGATCAGCTTATACCTCATCTGCCTGGTACAGTTATCTGGGATGTTTCCATGGTTTGTAAGAAACAAATTTGTGCTAAAAGCGTTTGATATTGGCCTTTGAGTTGCGGTTTTACAGCATTTTTTTTTTATTTATTATTTTTGTGCTTGTTTTGATTTAACACGTGAAGTGCTTAACTCGCACCACTTATTTTATAATGGATCTTTGCACTGCACCTGCCGTTGCAAATTTTGCATTTCTTAATTTAAACGCATACCTTGAGAGTTAGCGAATCGTTTTTCGGATGAATCTGATCAACTCCCTTTTGTAACAAAAAACCAGTATAAGAGTTGGATAAAGTAGAGATCGCAGAAATGCTTGCAGATATGTTTTCTATCGCTAGTTGTTTAATTTAATTCTTATTGTATTCCTTAATTAAAGATAGTTTCGCCATGTTTTTATGTGGACTTGCCGCTAGTGGAATGGTTATTCAAATCTACTAGTACCTCGCCCATACCTCGCAATAAGGACACTGCTAATTATGGATAAGTATTGATTTAACGCATATTTTCTCATTATACCGAATATTTACGGACTATAAGAAACACTTTTTTCTTCAAAAAATTGCCTCTAAAATTCAGGTGTGTCTTATACTACTTGTTTTTTTTAAAAAATTGCTTAAAAATTAAGGTGAGTCTTATAGTTTGTACCGTCTTATAGTCCGTTAAATACGATATTGCCAAAATGGTTTTATGTATTTGCAAGTGATCGAAAAGTTTCTCCAGTTATTTTACAGCAGTGCATGTTCAGGAATATTTATCAAAGCCGGCACACCAACAAAACCGCACAGGGCAAAAGCGCGCCGAAACAAAAACCTAACCTAACCGACATTAGCGCTAGACACTGTTGTCGGGATACCATTTAAGCCGCATAGCGAGGTGTGGGTATATTTTATTTACGAAAAGTCTATTGCGTAAAAATCTGTTTTCTATTTTACTTATAATTCACGATCAAATTCGCTATAAGAACTGTGATTAAGTTTTTTATGTCCCAAATATTAACATTGGAGGTACGTTGCACAGATCTCCTTTTAAAATATTTCTCCGCGGTGCGAGTGGCGATATTTTACTATTTTTATTTCTTTAATTCTTTGATTATAACTACCAGTTGGATTCTTTATTGTTATTTTTAAACACAGATGATTGCCAGTTGTATCAATCATATTTAAAAAAAACTACTTGAGTTTCTTAATTTATATGTATAAATATTGTGTAAACAAAGAATTCCACTGCATGATTTGTTACGGTTTGTTATTCGATAAAAACAATACCATGTAAAATAATGTGATACTTTGTAAAGCTAATGTTGATTATTTATGAATATTGAAGATTTTCCTTCCAATATGACTTATGTTATTTTTGCTATTTTTTAGCATACGTATATTAGTTCGCAGTTCCTGTTTCATAGTACTTGCTTATCAACCAATCTTTAACTATTCCTACCGTGTTTTCCCGAAAATAAGACCGGGTCTTATATTAATTTCAGTACCAAAAAACACACTAGGACTTATTTTCAGGGTAGGGCTTATATATTTACGGTATGTTCATTAAACAACATTTTTTCAAATACCAGTACAGTCATCTTCATTTTTCTTTGAACCATTGGTCCTAATCTCTTATTTACAGCAATATATGGTACAGTAGCTCTCCCTAAACAACATTTATTCAATTACAATCATGTCATCTTCTTCTGGAATCTTCTTCCACATTTACTAGGTCTTATTATCGGGGTAGGGCTTACATTGCAGCCCGCCCCGATAATCCAGGTAGGGCTTATTTTCTGGGTAGGGTGTATTTTCGGGAAAACACGGTACTAGGCATACTACTGTAGTTAAATCAACATATTTTTTCTATGTAAAAGTAAATATTTTGCTCTATAAAATTGTACTAAATGGATTGTTATCCTGATTCTCTTAGTAAGCTAGCTTATAGCCGAGATGCCCTATTCCAACACAATGTTTTGTTTAAGTAGCATTCATCGGGTACTGGATGATATAAAATATAATGCAATATTGTATTTCAACTTGCAATGTAATCGACAGTAATTCTTCTAAATAATGGTATTTGTGCTAGTGAATTGTTTTACTTGTATTATGGACTAACTTAGCTAAGTTTAGACAATGATGTTTGGATCAAGTTGCAATACTGTACTGCAATGCATTTTATTTAGTCTAACACCTGATTCAAACCAATTTAAGATTTTCTTGTTTATAAATATATGTTTTGGTAAATTATGATTATGAGACATGTTTTTAAATTTTGTTTGAAGAAATTCTTATTTCTGGGACTGAATGCTGTTAGGAAAATTGTAATATTGCATTGAACTGAATGTCGAGTTCTGAGTTTTACGATATCAAAATTTAAAAACTTTTCCAATGCTGTATCATTTAGTTTGTTAAAATTAAGAATCGGTTTATTATGAGCATTATTTAACTTTAAAAGGGCCTGCATCAAGTACTTCCAGTTGCCAAAATGAGCGGATAGATGGCGATACTTCTCACGTTGGGGACACTAAAAAATTGGCATAGGAAGGAATCAGATTGAGGCGCTTATGATTCTCTAAGGGCCTTTCAAGTTACTGATATGGCGAATTTTTCAAAAATACATTTACTTTTTATTGAAATGGGGAAAATTTCCATCAGATAGTAAAAATTTCAATAATTTCCAGTTATCATTGTACTGTAAAACAAAATTGTCCCTATAATTTCACTTTAAATTGAGTTTAGTTTTCCTATTACTTTGGTCACTTGTCTTCCTCATCTGCCCTAGCTTGTATATTTTCTAAAATGTACTGATTTTCTGCTACAACTTTCAATATCAGTTGACTAACCGTTGGATCTTTCGAGTGGTATTTTTCAACTGTTTAATGGGCTTATGGCACATTAAATTACAATAATAGCCTAACAGGTCTTAAAATTGTAAGGGCAAACCAGTTATAAAATACATGAATAGGCTACTAGGAATACCAACTGAATCAGAAAGTCATTAAATTTCATGTAAAATACATGAAAAAGTGGTATGTCCATGGTGAATATAAGGACAGCAAGACCATACCTCTTTACAGTTATATAAAGGGGTCGTTGTGGTAGTCTATATGTAAAAAACGTGACAATTTTTTTGAGAAATTTCATGAAATACAGCACAGAATTATTGAAAAACATGGTAACATCTTTTTGAACACAACTATTTTTCTGCTAACAAAGAAGTAAAATAAAAAATGTATGAATAGATAAAAGGAAATCATTTTTTCACAAAATATTGTTAAAATATTATTTCCTAAAACCTGAAAAACTTTTGTGGCACATCTTTGAAAAATATTGCTTTATAGGAAAAATAGCTTTAAACATCTTACACAATTTCAGGAATGTTATGGTGGATTTATACGTGTAGAAATTGACTTTTGCTAAAGTAAGAGACAAGTTTTAGAATTTACGTTTTTGGATTTCCTCGATTTTGAACAAAAATTGCTCTGTGCGCTTTAATCGATTTTTCTTCTCCCCCAATGTCTTGATGCAAGAATTTAATGCATTTTTGTTGGATAATCAATTGTTTAGCTACGTGGAGAACTTTTGAAACTTTCTAAGCTGGGAGTTTTGATGTAAAAAATTGCCAGCATTTATGTAATTGAAAGCCGTATTATCTCATCACCGAATTTATTACACAATTGTCTTGTTTCGTTTAGTGAGAGTATGGCATATTGTCACATTACTAATTTTATTTCCTTAATATGAGGATCAAAATAATAATAAAACGGCTGTAACATGAGTTATTAATGTTATTATTATTATTTGAAACACATCATTTAATTTTGTGTCTAATTTTATAGCTAAATTATGGCTTTCGTGATGATTAAGTTACAGAACACCCTCGCATTTGTTGCTTCTAGTGTTTACCCACATAAAGAAGAAATTCATGTCAAAAAGTTTTTCAAAATGCATTTTCAAATACATTTTTAGCTTCTCAATCTACACTGAGTCATAAAAAAGTAGAACCCAATACAAAATCACGATTTCGTAAAAAATGTAATTTGGCACTTACATAGAACAATAGTGCAGAAACAAAAATGAATTATAAAATGTTCTCCGATGGCCTTTACACAAGCCAGGAGTCTAACACGCCATTCTTTGATTGACGAAGCTATTATATATGCTGGTCGAGTTCAATCCACGTAATTTTGTTGAACCCGGAGTTAAGATCGATGGAAAATATTGCAGGGATGAAATTTTGACCAAAGAAACTTCTTCTGGACATGCGACAAATCCCGGAATTTTTTATTTTTCAACAAGACGGTCTGCTTACCGTGCTCGAGAAACAGTTGAACTCCAAATTTAAGTTTATCGAACACAACCACTGGTCACCAACCAGTCCTTACTTGATTCCAGTGGACTACAAAATTTGTGGAGTTCTCCTGGAAAAGGTTTACAAATCGAAGATTAATAATATCGAAGGCTTAAAACTACGAATTAAGAAAACTTGGATTGAACTTGACCAGCTTATTCATCAATCAAAGAATGGCGCGTTATACTCCGGGCTTGTGTAAAGGCCACTGGAAAACATTTTGAGCCCATTCTATATTTCATTTTTGTTTCTACACTATTGTTTTATGTAAATGCCAAATTTAATTTTAATCAGAGCATTTTTGTGATTTTTTTTATTATTGGGTTCTACTTTTTTATGACTCACATTGTATATTATTGAGCATTTCTTTTCCTTAGGGGTTCAAAATTAGAATTTATAAACAATGAAATAAAATATTCATTTTCATTATTTTAATACTTTTTGAAATATTGCATCTGAATTTGGCTGCAACGATATTCCACAAAGCTAGTTAATATTTCATTTACCACTTGAAGAAAGATTTTTAAGTAATAAGATGTGGAGGCACTGGTCCATGGAGGCAATGTCCATAGAATAAAAATTTAATTTCAGTTTTAGCAGGTTTCAGCATATTCAGGTAGGAAAATCATCCGAAAAAGTATACGACTTACTTAGTGGATTTAGAATTGATGCTTTTTATTCATTAAATACAGTATGTAAATTATAGGTTTTGTAGGAAGTGTTCATGCTAAGTGAATTAGCCTTCCGTTGTATAGACCTTCCAGAGTTTAATCGTGTAATGATTTTTCAAATAAGCTCTAATTCCGAGAATAATAGTCTGTTTCTGACATCGTAAATCCGTTAAGGTTGGTAGCCTCAAGTACACTCATGCAATTCTTAATAAACATTACGTACTTGAAGATAAAGCATCATAATTTATAACTATACTGGGGATATTTATAAACAAGAAAAGCGAATTCAGTTACTTTATCCTAGGTTATTTTTCGGTGTATTGATAGACATTGCAAATCTATACAAATTACAGCTCTTGCAGACTGACGTACGTTGTATAGTACATGTGTAGTTGACAAATGGATATGGTGATTTTGAAATTTCTGTATGGAAAGTCTACCTCGCTAATGACGTGTGTTGGAATCACATTTGCCTCATAAAGTAAAAAAACATCCAACAGCAGATCTGCATAACAACTTCTAAAATGTGCATGGCTTTAGTGTTTTTAATACAAGGGGTGGTCAAAAGTTGTTACATATTCGTTTATTATTCAAAAACCAGATGTCGTACAAAAAAACTGAAATAACCATTTTAAGGAACAGGAAATTTGCTATTTTCCAATGTAGGACAAGAGTTTGTTGACACATTTATCATAACATTTGATGAGATTGTTTACATCAATCTGGTGAAATGCGTTATGTTGGCTATGCAGATATTGCCACAAATTGGCGTTTCCAGAATACCAGTTCTCTTTTTGTCAGTTACAGTTTCGCGTCCTTTCTTAAAGGTGGTGTTTAATACAGAGGTGGTGTTTAAAACACCACCTCTGTACCATACTTTGTGAAACACATTATTTTTTCACCATAAACTCCTAACATTTCACTATAAATTTCGCTAGGTTTTATGCCTTTCAACACTGAAAACTAATAACACTTCGTTGTTGATCTCGCTTGAACGCTTTCAAATGAGGCGCCATTTTGTTTTTGATAGGTTCTTCGAAATTCTGCATGAATTGTAACGCCTTGTATAGTGACCTAAAACCAAATTTCCTGCTCTTTAAAATGGATATTTCAGTTTATTTGTACGACATCTGGTTTTCGAATAATGAACGAATATGCACGACTTTTTGACCCTCCTCGTACATATATTATGCATCTTTATTATTCGGAAGCCCTGCATTCTTCTGAATAGTTTAAGCTCACTTCTTTGTTATTAATTAGCCTAGAAAAATGAAAGATACATTTGTATCTGACATGAACATTCATCATTGAATGTGAAAGGAAATGAGGTTTTTTTTTCCCACACTTGGATCTCTAACTGCCACATTTTACTATTTATCAAGATATAATCATGCAGAAATATACTGCGTGAATATTATAATATTGAAAAAGGTTAAATTTGTGTCTCAGGCTTGTAGAATCGTCTACTGCTATCCTAAACACAAGTGTTGGGCAGTAATCGAGTACATTGAATGAATTTGAGTAATATGTGTTAAAGAATGCAGTAATTCAAGTACAAAATGTACTCAATAGGTAAGAGTACAAAAGTAATTGAATGCAGCTGTACTCAAAACGTATCAGAACAACTGTACAATGCACTTGATTCAAAAATGTGCTCACGATGAGTGATTACAAAAGTACTTGAGTAATAAATTAGGCTACTCAAGTTGTCTGAAGTACGTGTACCATTGTAATCGAGTATGAATAGAAATACTTTTAAGTCAATAATTGAGTACATTTCAACTTCGAATTTAACACCCGACAACTACTTATGATTTGTTGAATTAAGTATATGTTATACGGTAAATTCTTATTCGTGTATACTGAATAAATACAATTGATACATTGTCAATTATTAAACTATCTTTTTAAATTACTTCATCTTTTTATAATATCTAAGCCCACATGCAAGAGGGAATGATGTTTTTTTTTTTACATCTTTTCCCCCTACTTGGTGTGTCAGTAACATATGTGGCGTTTATACCCATACTAACAAATCGTTGTTTAGGCCATTGACAAAAAATATAGTATTGAAGCCATGCTAAATTTGTATGAGACTTAGCTCCCTCTTTAATTGCAAATCTTTTATAGATGTTGATGGATTGACGCCCCTCATGTGCTTATAATCTCACTCTACATGCAGCATTCTTTCCATCCCCCTCATAAATACCATATCCCAGTCAATTCATTATTCACAAGATGTGACAGTAAGTCATTGTGTGATGGGCCATTCGCAGTTATGTCGTACTTCTAAAGAGTTATTGTTCTTACATCATAATATTTCAAGAGAAAATATTGGAGCCAGTAATATGACCAATGGATGTCGCCTCTGGACCAGGAAGCTTTGTTCTGTCGCCATATTATTCCTAAAAAGTAGCAAAGCTAATAAAAGTACTTCAGAATAAAATATTGTTATACTACATCCTTTATTTAGTTTCAATGGGTATTAAACATTGTACACATTGTATGTCTAAAGTTCGTGAATTCGATACAGTCACTGTAGTCACGCTGTATTTTATTTTATATTATATATTACATTCAGTTGTAAAATTTTCTAAACATCAATTATTCACCTCTTGGATAAGAAAATTTCTTTTGGTTTTATTGGTTTCAATTGTTTTCTATTGTTCAGACAATACAGCTAAACCATAGAAGTCAATAGTAGCCAATAAAAGTCAATACAGGAACCATGAAAACAATTAAAATCAGTAAAGTGTGAAAAAAAAACCAAAGAGATTTTTATTGTTTTCTATTGGTATCAATAGAAAATTTCTATTGGTTTTATTGGTTTCAATTGTTTTTTATGGTTTTCTAATGTTTGGTCAATACAGCTAAACCATAGAGGTCAATAGAAGCCAATAGAAGTCAATACAGAGACCATAGAAAACAATTAAAACCAATAAAGTGTCCAAATAACAATAGAAACCAATAGAAATCTCTGTTGGTTTCTATTGTTTTTTCACCAGGGTATGCCTTGAATAAATCAACCAATCTCACAGACAGGTGCGAATTTGGCACATTGCTTTACAGGTTTGCACCATATAGAATACTGGTCTAAAACACTGATACTAAAAGCAATGCTTATCTGAAAACGCGTTCCATTCTCAGAAAATAGAACTATACAAAAAAATACACGTTTTGTCCTGAAATCTGTTCAGAATAGCTTGTTATATCTGCAATACGCAAAGGTCATTTCGTTTGCATCATGAAAATGAAACAAGCTTCCTTTTATCTGCTTTTATATATTTTGGAAAATCTATTTTCTCACTTTTCCAATATCTCGAAATACACCTTGTATGTCTCTTACAAAGCCAAAACCAGTAATTGCTTTGAAAATTTTGTTGTTGAAAAGATCAAGTGCAAGCTAGCACGCGAACAACACTATGCAAAAGCCATCAAATTTTGTGGAACAATTTCCTGTCATCAAATAAAATATAAAAACATGCGCAATATATAGGAACTCGAGTGGTTTAGAAATAACAAGCCTTGCTGTATACTAGGTTTATTTCATACCAAACAAACTTATTCATTGCAATTTAAATGCATTGGATAGCGAGGAGGTTAAAAGTTTGAAAATAGCTTATTTGCAATTTAGTTTCAAAGCATCTTTCTCCTTTTTTCCAATCATTGGTAAGGGAGCTTAAAAACACTCCACAAAACAGTGCGTTTCATTTAAGGTTCATGGTGCAACCTTTCATACAGCGTGACTAAATGGAGGCAAACTTGAAAATTGTGATAAGGGGAACATATAAGAACCATGGGGTGTACAATTTAATGGTGTAAAACAATTTGACCTTTGACCATGTTTTCAAAATCAGTCAAACAGGAAGTACTTAAAGGATGCAAAATAGACAAATGGTTTGATTTTGAAAGCTGTAGAGGGGGACGGTATCAGTCTAACAATGCTTTATTTAGTATTTAAATGTCCTTCTGTGAATTTATTTCAAGTTTCTTGTGATGGACATTAATGCACTCCTGTACAGCTTCGAAGCATTGCAGTGAAGCCAAGTGACCCTTTTTAAGGGGGAGGACATACCCAAAGACAGGTCTATTCCTTACGTGTTTATGTATCTCTGAAAATAAACTACCATATTCAATGGTAGTTAGAGAGCTATTCAAAAAGTTCCAGGACAGATTTTAAAAAAAAGAATGTATTACAAATATTTACAACAAGTTATTGGACATTGTCCCCTCATTTGGGTTTTACCATGGTCAACTACTTAAGCTGGCTCTCCACCAAGACGTACATGTACGTATATACAAGTATTTACACACATATACAAAAAAGTTTGCCCTCTGGGTTTGTTTCAGCCGCCATTTTGAAATATATGTAAATATCAAAATTGTGCAACTATTTGAGCCCGGTTCTCACCTGGCGAAAGTAGCGCACTGTGAGCGAGCGTCGTGCTCTCGCTCACGGAACACCTATGACTATGACTATGACTTGTAGCATTCCCTTTGAGACGGGCACTCACTAGGAGTCGCTACGGTGTTGAACAAAC
>JAQGBW010002058.1:0-21642 GCA_034698625.1 Julus scanicus
GTCCACCATTTTACACAAGAAAATGGGGGAACACAAGTGCAATGTAGACAAACGAGTGTCAAACTTTTTACCCTTTTTAATTTTAAATTATTGGCAATGTCCCAATTCTCCTGCATCCCAATCCTACCCATTCTCCCCTACTGTTATATTGGCTTCCTTTCTGTATTATTTCCACACATAAGTCATAACATGTTAAAAAAATTCTAGCATAAAGAATGCATTATTTGGATTTACATTTATTACAAAGGGAAAAATTGATTCGGTTAACGAACGTTTCGGTTTACGAAGAGGGTCGAGGAACGGATTGAGTTCGTAAACCGAGGTTCCACTGTACTTCTAACGTAATTTATACATAAAAATGTAAAAATGTCAAATTACATTTTTCAAATTTTGATGATTTACCTTGTCATCCCCTTATTCCAAAGTGCTAATAATACATTTACATATACAGTACAACCTGTCTAAATGCATACTCCTGGGACCGGTGAAAAATATGCATTCAGACAAGTTATGCGTTTAGACAGGTTCATCAGCAGTCATGCGCACATACAGACGACAAATAGGGAATTGCCCCATTTATTGTTTCAATCTTAGGCGAGTCACTGGCAATTGAGCACCATTTTAGTGCATGTACTGCAAGTACAGTAATTGCCTTGCCTCTCCCTGACTGTTGCATTCGGTTATAATTGTGTAGGCCTACATACAAAAATGGCGTCTAAAGGTTCCACGTACACTACAATGGCAGATTCGGTCCGTATATCCCATGGACAGTACAAAAATGATCATCCAAGTGCTTCACACTGGAAGCTCATACAGCTGATAAGAGACAAATTTCAAGATTAAGGTCATGCAGCCAAGCCACAATCTCTAGATCTAGAGCACTGAAAAAGTCAACATAGCATAACGCCAAATCTGTCAACACAAACCTACCGTGTTTTCCCGAAAGTAAGACTGGGTCTTATATTAATTTCAGTAACAAAAAACACCCTAGGGCTTATTTTCAGGGTAGGGCTTATATATTTACGGTATGTACATTGAACAACATTTTTCCAAATACCGGTACAGTCATCTTAATTTTCCTTTAAACCATTGGTCCTAATCTCTCATTTACAGCAATATATGGTACAGTATCTCTCCCTAAACACCATTTATTCAATTACAATCATGTCATCATCTTCTGATATCTTCTTCTGCATTTACTAGGTCTTATTATCGGGGTAGGGCTTATATTGCAGGCCGCCCCGATAATCCAGGTAGGGCTTATTTTTTGGGTAGGGTGTATTTTCGGGAAAACACGGTATATGTTAAGCGTCTATGGACCATAAGATATCCAGCTATGGAGTCTGCACTTATTGAGTGGTTCAATGCCAACCAGGAACGTATCAATCTATAAGTGGTAACCTCATCTTAGTTTGATATTTTTTGCAGTTCCATTGTTGATATTCACTTACAAAACCATTGGGGCCAATACAAATTATTAATTATTACTTAAGGAAGGTTAATTTATTTTTACATGGGTCCTAAGTCGGGACCAGCACATTTTATGCATTTAGAGAGGTCATTTAACTTATACAGGATGCGTTTAGACAGGTTCTACGGTATATCTGCACATTAAAGTTTTTTCTTATTATCATAGTATTAAACATTAATACTACGTACATTTACAGCAATTTGCATAATATGATTGCAAATGCAAGAAGCATGTCAATAATTTAGTACCGAATAAGTATACAGCCATGTAATTACTGGATTAAGTAATATAGGATATTACGAATAAATGTGTGCCTAATTATTAAAGCCTGTTATTCTTAAGTTGCGTGCATACAAAAAATTTCACATATGACAGGATATATACAAATTTACACTTCAATAAACTGCATGACATTGTTTCACGCGAGATACAGTTGACACAAAGTATGTTAACAATATGAAAAACGTCGTTTACAGGTGTCAACTTGCACTTGGTATATTACTAACATTACATAAACTGTGACTAAATTATTACTGACGTATATAAAAAGCGCACCGAAGCATGTAAATGCAGACAATGAATATGTTTGCAAGCATAAACGTTCAACAAATTCTCAGTTATAATGAATAGGCCACATGCGGTGCATTACCACCAGATGTAGATGTCTATTTTTATGAATAATAAGTCTTCATTGTTCCCTTTATCAAAGAGAAATCAACACTTTAACTTGAATAAGAACCCTGCCTACACTCCATTAAACAGAAATCACGCAAGCAGAAATGTGACGAATCACAGGTTTAAGTTGTATAATTCATTATCCATGCAGTTAACAATGCATAAAACAGATACGAATGAACTAATCAATGTGTGGGACCCAAACAAAAAAATAAATACTTTTACAATCTGCAGGGAGTCACAGCACTGGATTTTCTTCTTCTGTTTGCTTACACAATGTAACATAAGTTTGTTTGTTTGGTGATTTTTAGCATTGGTCCTATTACTGACTGCACATGAGGGCAAAAACGATTCAAGGTGGGGTGATGCGAAATCGGCCTTTAAATCGGAACACCTGGGTTCAATTTCCAGGTCGGATACATGGACTGCGGTTTCCACGGTTTTCCACAACTGTTTCCAGTCAAATGCTGGAGTACCTCAAAAAAATCGGCCGTGACGGTGCTCCTTCCTCTCTTCCTATCTATTATAAATTACCAAATATACAAATCCAAAACCTAATCTGAATTACCATAGGTGGGCTGTCTGAGTCCCACATGCATATATGCTTATTGTTGTTATTGTTGTTGGTTGGAGTTTAAGGGCCGAAAGGCGACAAAGGATAAAAAGGGCCCAACAATTGGCGGGTTGATCCTGAAGGGAGTCTACAGGATCAACCGGGATGCACTACATACATAAACGCGCGTATCGCGCAAACACACATGACATAGAGGACCATGGACAGGCTGGACACAGTTCCAAGGAACACCTTAAGTTGGCCATTACAGGAGCCCAGCCAAATTATCACAGGACAAGCTGAAAATGACAAATGATTAGGTCATACATACGCTTAAATGTAAACCCAATGTCAGATGATGAGCCTCCAATATCTGTCTTGGATTTTGGCCTGCAAGGGAAGATTTCCACCTTTACCTCTTGAGGGATATTTAACGAGCAGGGAACAAGGGAATCTACACGGGATCTCGATATCTGACACGGCCGGGATCACGGGATCTGACAAATTCCCATCGACCTCAACAAGGGAGGAAACCCTGCATCATAGGATTAGGTGCCTAGAATTGGTTGGTTAAGTTTACAGGCCTAACGACTACTAAGGTCATAGAGGACCCAGAGAATGTTGGGGATATATCCAGCATACACACAAGTCATAGGAAAGAGAAAGGAGAAGAAGAACCCGGTCGCGGCCGATTTTTAGAGGAACTACCCCGGCATTAATTTGCCTGGAAGCAATTGTGGTAAACCGCGAAAATTGTGGTAGGCGACCCAGTCGGGAATCGACCCTGGATCTCCCGATTGCCAGACGCATAGCGTCACTACTAAACCACCTAGCTCAGTGAAGCCAAGCGCGTAACCATCTCGACCACAAATGTCGGAAATGTGGAACAAATGTTAGGGCATTAGGAGGCATGCTCCAGTTACAATTGTTCAAGCATTGGAAAATGAGATTTTTGTTAGGAAACTTTCCATTACAAGGTCTCATGTTGCATTTAAAAGGAATTCCAATAATTCATTCACCTATCTACAAAAGAGCTTGTTTGTGCATCTTAGACTGCATCTTAGAATAGCACAGTTATTTAATTTTTTTCAATGTACATATATGCATAAGTGCATCACCCAGCTGACAACTAATGGTTCTGTCATGAGTCAAGTCTTCACGAAAGGTTCTCAAAATCATTTTAAGTTAAGAACGAAAAAAAGATTGATACAAGTTATGTGGTACGCATATCTAATGTCAGACGTCTATAGACTACGTTTTCTTGCTTTGTCTTGCGGTATGTCAGTGAATTTTCCTCATACATCCAACAAACTGATATTAAGAAATGCGAAAAATATCTCACTCAGCAGTAACTTTATCTAGTGGCACTAGTATAACGCCATTAAGATGTCTGCACATTGGAGGAATATAAATTTAAGAAGAAAAAGAAGAAAAACACTGAAAAAAGCAATGTTGTTGGAAAATAAAAGAACCGCAGTGACAAACGTTGGTTTTCCAATCTCTTGTCACATCCAGAGGCAACTTCCTGATAATGTCCATTTTTACAGTAACCATATTATGATTATAGCCCAAAGAAAAACAAAAAAACATCAGAAAAACAAGCTAGGCCAAGATTCCTCAGTTTGCAAACGCGTGGCAACACATAATAAAAAAACATCGAATATAACCTACCGTTATAGCGTCGCTTTAAGGCACCTCCTTCAAGTTGATAACACAATTTTATTAATCCATAATTTCTCCCCAGCACCGGTGCAACGCAATAACCGAAATACGATATTCTTAATGGAGAAGACCATCATCGATGCCTCGCAATGCCTTTGGCAAAATAGGGTCGAATGCAATAAGTCGTATGGTCACCGAACGTCCATATTGGAAAATTAAACCATAAAATAAACACATGTTCAAGTTGAAGTTAACCCAGCACGAGTTAGCACTTTGCAAACGCCCACACTGTAGTAGTTACCAGGGTCGATGTTTGGCTTTTTAAAACTATCAGTCAACACAGCTTGAAAATAGCTACAAGAGTGAGCAACAGATGGGATCTGAACCATGTCGCTACTCGTGATGCAACAAACCTGTCACACTGGTTACGACATCCTTTCACATCAATGCGAAACGACACGCAATATCTGTGCATAAAATTTGCATATTGAGTATCATAGTTCCCATCGAATTTCAGTAGCAATTCATTATAATGCATGCATCGCTGTCTTCAGATTTCACGTTTATATTAACGGTCATATACCATGATCCATGACTGATCCAAGTAACATCATCCCATGAATCAATAACATAAAAATGCAATAACTGTGGTCACAGAATGGCTTTCAGCCTAGCTGAAAATCGATTTAAATAGAATGTGCACAAAAACGCGCACTTCATGACCTTCACGGCTGCTCGCGTTGCGCAAGCTTACATGCTTTGGATAGCTATCCAAATCGGTTTTCAGCTAGAATGAAATTCATTCCGTGACCACAGCTAATGAATCGAAATTCAAAGCATTTTTATAGCATTTGCATAAATTAAATTTTCACAAGTAAAGATATCAAACAGCTCGTGAATCAGAAAATATTGGATGAATTTAACAGTGTTTCCAAAATTCTGCATTGCATACACATGCATGCATTAAAGAAATGGTATATGTTCGTTATTGAGAGTGCTTATGTATGTGTAAAACATGTCATGAAACTAAAATAACCTAAAACATATCCATACGGAGGCCAACCGACATATACGAATCAACCAAAGAAGTTGTTCTGGCTAAATTTTATAGCCAATTTTATGGTTCCAGGTGTAATATCCGCAAAGTGATAAATGCATCCATATGAATAAAGCAAAATACAACATGGAAAGATAAAAAAATGAATGCTCTAGCTATACGTCACGCCTCCAAAACTGTTGAGAAGTTTTGTTGGATTACATGTAATGCATGCTTTCAGGATTTCGCATAACCTTAACAAAATTTAGAAAGATAGTGTCTCAGCTCATACAGTATACAGTACAGTATATGCAAAGCACTTTCGGTCAGGATAAATTGCTTAAGGTAACAAGTTTATCTGCATGTAAATTCCATGCACTGTGGTTTTATTGGTAACGATTTGACGTCCCTGAAGAGACGACGTGCATATTTTATCAACCACCATTCCCAATTTCGCCTAAGGACTGTTCACAAAAGCTGGCTTGGACAGTAAATAAAGCTAACACTCACGGCTAACATACCAAAATGTCAATGTTTCAACTGGAATTCTGCTCACATTCTTGATTCTGTAGATTGCTGAAACTACAAAAACTGGTTAGACCGAAATTCCAATCACAACAATGTTGATCGATACATATGCATGTCATAATAAATTACTGTATTCCGTTGTCAAGAATCGTATTGCCAGGCTGGAGTTTTGGAATATATACATATAGTACATGTTATGTTCAAAACCGCAAGCTCTCCTAAAGCCAACACCAACTTATGTTTTTACTTACATATACTAGCAACAAGCAAATCATCGGAAGTTCGATTAATTCCTTAATGTTTATGATGTTATTTTCAGAAATCCATATAAAATCTGTAACGAAAATAAGCATCTGCAAATACTCTTGATAACCCCATTTTCCCATTATCATCATCAGAAATTTAACGACTAGGATTAATAACTGTCATTTCGTTGAGAGGAAATTCCAAACCTGCAATCATCTGCAACATTTATTGAGTTATGCGAGCTGGGAATCAATAAGCCAAGCAATTTCCCCGTCTCATTTAATATTTACCAAGTTCTTAAAATTGCACCGGAATCTCATCTATATTTAAATAGGCAATCTTGACTGATGAAACCTTCGCCACCGATGTTCGGCTCAGACAATCAATACGCGATCTTTTGAAAATCTCTGAAGCTGCCATATTTCAAATCGCAAATTAGATGGCACAGGAGAAAAAAATATAGAGGAATTTAGGCTTAAAACTGGGAAAAACAAGTATTTCACATTTGTTAAACAACTAAACATGAAATCGCCATTAACAAAAAAAAAGCCTTGTTGACAAACGTACAATCAGTCCGATGTGAAGCAATGCTCCATACTATAATTTGAAAGGTTGAAGGTAAGAAGAGCAGAAATTCTTGGCAAGAGACTTGAAGCTGGAGTAATGGGACCCATAAGAAGTAATAAAGGAGAACGTTACATATATAGCGAAGCATAAACAATACCTTCAGCTTCACATTTAGTGCTGAAAATGCAACACGAAAACCCATTTGGCTGAAAGTGCCTGCAATGGTGAGCTTTCAATTTTGTTAGATGGAAACTAAGCGAGGCAAGTGGTTACTGATTGAACACTATCCTCAACGGGATTCTGCGAGAGGTAATTCATCACTATGAAATAAGAGCATCAAAAGAGGGAGCAAAGAGCCATGGAAGGTCTTCGCAGAAAATGGGCTGTTTTATCTTCCACTAAAGTCTTCACTCATATTTAAGAATAAAAAAATATCTATATATTCCTGTTCTTGGCAGCTATCTGGTTGAAACAAGCAGAAACCAGCATCAGTATCCGGGCATCTGAGTTTGAAAGCTGACCTGGGTCAACGACGAAATGCCCAAAGGATGTCATGCCCACCTGCCAGAAATTCAATAGCTGCTTTTTAACATCCAGAACGGATGAGATGTTCCTTAGAACTGACATTTTCACCCCATTGTAAGTTACCAGCGTACCTGAGCATGAAAATGTGCTGAAAATACCGAGGGCCCCTTCAGCCATGATATATAATGCAAACGTGAATGTAATCAAGATTCAATAATCTAACTCCTCGTGTTGCAGAAATAGGCCAACGTTAAAAGTCAACAAACAACAAACAACAACAACAACAACAACTACCAAACAAACAAGCAGACGCAGAACAGGCTGTTGATCCATATTTCACCACAAGAAGCATAAATAAGGTTCGTTGCCATGGGACCATTTGCATAAACCTGAACAAAAATTAAAATGTGAAAGGTTCAAGTAAATACATTTTCTAAGAAGTACGTATTATTAAAAGCTGGTGTTAAAAATGAATGGAAATAATGAAAGGAAAAAATTTAAATAATTCATATTTAAAATAACATTCCAGAACAATAAAAAGTGTCCACACATTCTTACAACAACTTCAATTTGTTTTCTAATTTAATAAATAACTGTGCAGTTAGTCTCCCACAAAATTAACACTGAGGTTCTAAGAATCAAAGACCTGAAGTAACCATTCTTACAACAACTTCAATTTGTTTTCTAATTTAATGAAGAAATAACTGTGCAGTTAGTCTCCCACAAAATTAACACTGAGGTTCTAAGAATCAAAGACCTGAAGTAACCATTGATGAAGCAACGAAAGTTGATAATTATTAAATGGCCTTACTGCAATATTCTAGAAACGAATAGCTCAAATGTAAAAGTTTTCTTGATTTTCATTGATTTCTTGAAATTTTAATTTTCAGTTAATCTATTAAATTGTTCGGAGATTTTGTGGGAACCTTGTATTAAAACGTTTACAAATGCTTAGTAAAGTGCTTAAAGAGCTTATTTAGTATTTCCATAAATTGTAACTTTGACCATGTTGACGTTTATAATTAGTAATTATCATGACAAAGTATTATAATTTGGATGAATTTCCTAGATGAATTGTTCAGTTGGCAATCAGTTTTCTTAGGCATTGTTCAACATGGGTTATCTACATCATGATGAATTGAAATACAAAGATTAATCGAGCTCTGTAAACCTTTAGAGATTTGAACTGTAGTCAATGATGGATCCATGCATGGAGACCAAGCTTAGCTTTTATCTCAACTATAATCATTACTAGCATAGATATATGGAATGCATGGAGGTTTGTCCCTAAGGCGAAATAAAACGATTGTGTAACTATGTATCACTTTGTAATAGCATTGTCACAATTTAGACCATTTCCAGATACAAGTACATCAATAAATAAAATGTCAGAGGTAAATAAAACGCATCAAGGATGAACATACCTCGTACATCAAACTAAGCATCACGTATATTTTGTATTTAAGTTTAAGTTTCACAATCCTTACACAATTTTACGTCAGATCATGTCTCGATGTTACATTTTATATCAGTGTACTTGCAAGGTGAATGTCTATGAGCATGCTTTCTATGTGTATGTAGTATATGAATTTACTATAAAAAATCCATTTTTTATAAAAAAAATGTTCGAACTCTGTTTTGACAAATACTTGTGCACAAGTATTAATTGCATCAGATTCGTAATCCATGGATTACGAATCTGATGCAATTTTTTAATTTTGCACATGTCGTGAAAAAGGTGTGTCCATGGAAACAGTGTTTAAAAAAATTGTGCGGTACATGATATTTAAGAGTGTTTGAAAATCTATCCCTTTCAATGGGTAAATTTGAAACTACACTCACAGCCAGACAAAAAGAGCTTAACTAAACATTAAAATTGCTTAAATAGCTTGATAAATCAGCAAGGTCATTCGCTTGACGTTTTTCACTTTAAAATAGTAGATTTTTTAAAAATTAATAAACAAATTTGAAAAATGTCTGTTATTTTGTACAGCATGAGATAGGCAATGTGAGTGCAAAAAGTCAAATAATAATTTAAATAATAATTTAAATTAAAAAAATACACTATTTTAAAGTGAAAAACGTCACGCGAATGGCCTTGCTGTTTTATCAAGCTATTTTAAACTTTTTATTTTTAGTGAATATCTTTTATTTTGGCTGTGAGTGTCGTTGCAAATTTACCCATTGAAAGTGATAGGGGTTTCAATGCCCCTTATTTATAGATTTATTCAACACTTAAAAAAGATTCTGCTGAGTTCATATTTTTGAACTCTAAATCCAAGAAAATTCAACACAATCCCTTATTACAACAGTAAATACAGTGGACCTGAAATTATAATCTACAGTTTACAGTCAAGATCAAAAGTTATCTTTATCGAAAATTTATAAATATTCATCTAGGGTGGGATTTTATATAATCATGTAACTGCTCTAAAAGAATGGAAAAACTAATTATATTTTTTTAAATTTTAAAAGTCACACTGCACGTTTTCA
This sequence comes from Julus scanicus, assembly GCA_034698625.1. Classification (NCBI taxonomy): domain Eukaryota; kingdom Metazoa; phylum Arthropoda; class Diplopoda; order Julida; family Julidae; genus Julus; species Julus scanicus. The sequence continues at coordinate 9,757 of JAQGBW010002058.1, forward strand.
AATAAAACCTGTTATCGTTTCGAATAAAAAAAATTGTTTTCGTATTTTTGTTAGCTATCTAACCACTTTACAGTCAAGTTGTAATCTTGGAATATTTAAGAAACGTTTACTTCGCAATGTGTGCGATCTTTAACTCATCGATCGCTTTCTATGGTAGAGCGAACGAAAACCCTTTAATCACATTTTATATTTTGAGTTGAGGCGACACTAGTTGCACTTAATGATACGCAACATGAACCTTGATTGTCAGTGTCTCGTGCTTACTATTCGTGGAATATTCGCCGTGGATTTACATCCACTGAAGCAGAAAAGAAGAAAAAAAACCTCAATTTTACTGCGGGGGGTTTACACAGCGATAATGATGTTCAAAGTTTGCACAAGAAATTCAAATGCAGCGTATAGAGCAGCTTGCTTCTGGTTCTACCAGAGATGGAATTCGATAGTGAATATTCAAATCACAATTATAGCCTTCAGCCAAATACAATGCACCAATCAGTAAAGCATGAAGGTTAGAAATGGAAATGTGATGTTGATTCTCATCACCTTACTTACAGTGTATCTCTCAAGTTGTAATCCGACCATATAAATTGTAATTTATTTTTGGCCAAAAATGTCATTCTAACCAAATATGATCATCTTATCGTATGAATTCTGCTTAAACTAAGAGTTTAAAACATTACTTATGTATCTTTGGTCAGTGTTTTGCGAATAAAGATAATATTCTAATCGGATTCACTACACTAAATAAAAATGTTGATTTGTAAAGCAAAAAAAGGTTCAGACTTGCCACAAATACTACACATTTAAAGGTTTAATCCTTAACCTTAGCTGAAGCACCATAAAAGGTGTTTTGTGGAATCTTAGGCAGCACCAGAAAAAAAGACTTGCGGCTCCTAAAATGTGGTGTTAATATGTACGTCAATGAAGTTGTGGCGTCACAGTCACGTTCATTTTGATGAAGATGCACCAGCTGTTTTTGGTTTCGTGCACGTGCTGTTTTTAATCTCGTGCTTTTAGGAACTCCATTGTTCTTTATTTGAAATTATTTGAAAACAGAAATTCTCTTCAGTTAAGCTTCTCTTACTAACTATTGATGCAAAAGTATAAATTGTTCACGTATAATTTACTGGGTAATACAGACAGTATTTGGAGGATTTAATAACTTGCAATGATTATAATCCCCCTTGAATGGGTAGTAGATGTTGAAGTATGAAGGAAATATTATTTTGCTTACCTACAAAATTCTATAATTAACTGTAAATTCCTGTAATCTGATAACTTAAGAACCTTTAAAGGTGTTATAAATGTGCATTTCATTAAAACATCTCTTTAGTTTTTAAAACGCAAATATGTATTTGCACACCTTAAACTGCACATGTTAACACCAATGGGAGGGGTAGGTTCAAAACACCAATTTTCACTTTTAAAATGTGCAATATTTGTCTTCATTTTTAATGAAAATTGTCGTCAATGTCGCTAAATAATGCGAAAAAAGTTTTTAACTGTATATTTTAAAGCTGAGTAAATTATATTTATGGCAGATTTTACTTAGAATAACGATTTTGTTTACATTTTATTTAAACTGAAACAACAGTAAATGCCTTCTGGAAATGGACATGAGGGCGACTGACCTGAAGCACTGATCTAATACACTATTTATAATAGGCTATTGACCATTTGAAAATGAAACCCTCGGGATTATGTTCAAGAGGAAATATGACAACTAATCATGCTTTCAAGTAAACTGTTTGCATTATTTTATGCATTATACCTAAGAACAGGAAATGTTTACAACAAGGTAGACTGCATAGCGCTTGGTATACATATGTAGACTAATGTTCCAAGTAATAATGTGATTCTCAAGAAGGATGCTATCGAATTCAAAGAAACTGATTAAAATCCATGAAAAACATAGTTTGGTTCACTAAATAGATAACCTCTGCATATAGCTGTAAATTATACGTCAATCCTTGTTTATAAGCATTGTAATATATGGCTTTTTTAATATCTCTTCTAAGCAGCTTAGAAGCAGCTACATATATCTCTGTAATTGCACTGTATATTTGAATAGCTGGCCATGGTAACAAAATAAATACTTAACGAAAGAGGATACATCAGAGATACATCAGTTCATCAGTTAGGTATCCTGTCCGTCTCAGCTAGGTATCCTGTCCGTCTCAGCTCAGTGTTAAAATTGACGAAATTGCTTCATAAGATTTCGTGAAAAAATAAAATGCCGGAAAGTATACGATATACTATCTCGGCCCTGACGATATTTCACTGAACGGAGGTTAGATGGACACACAACCGATGTAAATGTTTTGATTTGAATGTTCAATAATTTTACTTTGCTGCATGCTGACAAAAAACTTACTAATTCTCTATATCCCAAGATTCTTTTACATATAATTTAAAAATGCCATTTAAATACAATGTTTATTTATTAAAGATCCGATTATTATACATAGTAATTTAAATTGTTTTGATCAAGTTCGTACATTTACTTTAAACTTATTAGTATGGAGCTGTTATAGAAGCTGCATATTTTGCCTTAGTTAAGCGTCAAGTTGAAGCACTTGATGAGTACTTTAGTTGTAAAGTTTTGCATCTTGGCATTTGTGAAGTCATGTATGCAAAAAGAACCCTTACTTGAAAATTTCGTATCAAGTCATCACATTTAACAAACCAATTAGGGCGTTACAATTTCGCATTTTATAACACGTGAAACCAAACTGCACAACTCCTCAGTACTTCAACGCCTTTTGGTTGATGACTTCCTTGTTTCACTTGCAAGAGCATTACTGCAATAATGATGGATTAAATTTGCATATATTCCATACCAATGGATTTAATATCAAACCAACTTTTCAACATGTAAGCCTTAAATAAGGGTCCCTGAACTCGGACTTCCCACACGTAGGGCAGTAAATTGAAGTAGATAACCTCACGGTCGTTAATTAAGGCAGAACAAGCGGGCTTCATGCGACCTGCAACCAACTACTAATTGGTTTTGGATTCAACGAACCTTTGATAATTTTACAGAGGAATCCAGCGTAGACAAGTCAAGCTGTCACACAGTCTCCCACTTAATGTAAATGAAAATATGCAAATAATTTCAGTCGACTGACCCAGTAAAGTCCCATGCTAGAGGTTTCTAACGGTTGACCAGAAGCATAATTAAAGGCCAGAGTGGGTATTAGGCGCAACGTGTCACAGGTTTAAAACTGAAAAGACCGATAAAAGGGCTGACAGTTTAAGTGCCACTAAAATACGCTTTTAAAGCAAGGGCACGAATCGATATACAGAATGTAGAAGCATTTAGCGAACCAGTTTGAGGATGAACTAAATTCCATGCAGTGCCAAACTCATTTCAATCTTAGGCCCTGCACTGATTGCAAAAATTCTAGCAATTTCCATTTGGAAAATTACATTAAGGCTAAGGTTATAATAAAGTGACAATTTTGAGGAAACTAAAGGGTCAATATTCTCCCTTAACCCATTCCACAAGTAGGAATATACTATTTTTAACATTTCGACCTTTTCTACTAAATTGCAATGTTGTTAAAAATAAAAAGTCCAATTTCCTTAATGGACTTTTCCAAAATTCTGTATTTCATACAGTTTCAAATAGAACTTGGGAAATTATTTCCAGCACTATTAATTTACGCTGTATTTGTATTTGGCAGTTACAGTGCATAATGCACAAATCTCGGAGTTTTTCACTTTTGAACATTTCGGTTCGCCCGCTCACCGTGGTCGAGTAACAGTTGAAGTGCAGCAACAGGAAACGCCACAGTTCATCTAACCCAACCAGTGGACTACAAAATTTGGGAAGTTCTTCAGAAAAATGTTTACAAATCGAAGATTAATAACATCAAAGACTTGAAACTCGACTTGAACTCACCAGCATATAATCGATTCGTCAATCAAAGAATGGCGCGTTCGACTCCGGGCTTGTGTAAAGGCCACCGGGGAACATTTTGAGCACATTTTATAATTCATTTTTGTTCCTACACTATTGTTCTGTGAAATTGCCAAATTTCATTTAAATCGAAGCATTTTTCAAGAAGTTGTGATTTTTTTATTGGGTTTTACTTTTTTATGACACGTAGTGTAGTCTAGGAAGCGCTAAAATGATGCACAAGTTACATGCAATACGATGCTTGCTTGCTCTTTTCAGAAAATTGTTACATCCGGAAATCGGTATGTTGATTTTCACTGCACAGCATTGCTGTCGTCATTGATTGCCTAATTTCAAGGGGGTTCAAACGAACTAATAGTGTTGAATACGAGAGGTAGCCATTGGCTATTTTGTAGAATGTACTACATAATCAATTGCAATACCTACAGCGCATACAATGCGTGATTTTTGCATAAGGTTGGCATTTCCCAAATTACAAGAGGTCACGTTTCACTGAACAACTTAAATGTTAGCATTGATTGTCAAATTTCATAAACAGCAATGTACACGGAAAACGCTATTTATACACTTGGACATGCAAGGTAGACATTTGTTATTCAACTTTTTCTAAATCACAAACTACATATTCAACTACACTGGCAGCTAAAAGTATTGCATAGGTAGAATTTTCGTCGTTTTTTTCTTGTTAATGTAAATGTAATTAAAAATTATTTGATTTCAATGATAACATATTTTACAGTTTATTGATACCATAAATAGCACAGAAAGCACACAACAAAATAATATTACACAACATTAAAAAGGGTTTAACCCGAAAGGGTTAAAATAACAAGTTTTAAGAAATTTTTGCCCGTCTTACATGATTTTTATTGGAAGCATTTGATGTGTTATTTAGCAATGATTAAACTAGGTTTAATGCTTAATTAATGTAATCTTTATTATAATTTTAAATTATATAAAAAACTCAACAAATATTTTTAAAATGAACGATGCATATAATGATTTTAAAGTTTAACTTTGTTTTAAATTTGCATCCTTCATTTTACTACTTTTATGCTAGTTTTTCTATACAAATTTTGAAAATAATAAAAAAAATTAAACATGTTTACAAACTCGTTCAGAAAGCTGTGAGCAAATTGTTTAAATCCTGCTATTTTAAGGGAAAAAACGAAGAAACCAACATATGAATAAATATTCTTAGCTGCCAGTGTAAAATATCACTAATCGATATCATGCCGACGTTTTTTGGACACCTTATATGTCAAGATCCTGGTGGCAACATGCACGTTGAGGATACAATTTTTACTTAGTAATTTCGAATAAAATTTACTCAGACACATAGGTTGTCATTTCCTTTCGTGGCAAATGGTGCAAATTTCTAGCGGTGAAATTGGAGGTAATGCAACTGACAGCCCAAAGCCATATTTTGCCATGTAGGATATACCAACGTCTTTGCTAAGAATCCTTGGCCTTTAAGGGGAAACTGCGGTTGACAGCACGTTGGTAGAAATATTAAGCGGATCAGGGCGGGAACAATACGATTTCACCTAGCAATGACATTTTCAATTCTACAGTATTAAGGAAAGGTAGTGAGGCATGTAGGCGAAACAAACTCTAGCCAGCACCCAAAGACAGCGTGGGAAGTTGAACTCAATTATACATTTTTTGAGTGCACCTGACCGGTTCTTGTTACTGTTTCCATCCAAGCTCTAAAGATATATTAATAGATAACTGCTTTAGAGAATAGGGGATTTGTCCAGTCGACAAAAGAGACTCAAGAAAGGGTCTGAAGAAGACAAAAAGTGAGCTTGTCCATTGTGAGAGATGCGCCAATAGCGTGTTGTAAGGGCATTATGATGAAGTTTCAACTCCAAATGTTCTCTTAATGGCTTTACACAGGCAAGAATTTAAGAGCCCGTTATTCGGAAGAATTCCATATATATGGAAGGTAAAAGGGGAATGTCTCACATAGCTTGATCTGTGTTGTACGTTCCTGTAGCATGAGGTTTCATGGAAATGTAAAGATATACTTATAAACATTTGCATACAGTATATTTTGAGCAATTGTATCCAAAACAGTTTCATTTTGCGTGCTGTGCTACAACGACCTCTAAGAGTTTAAGACAAATGAGGATAAATTGAAATTTGGAATTTAAGAAAATTACAACGAGATGTACCAATTATTTTACAACCAATTATTAAGCCATGTGCAGCCTAGTAGTTAATCACCGGATTTTAAGAAAATTACAACGAGATGTACCAATTATTTTACAACCAATTATTAAGCCATGTGCAGCCTAGTAGTTAATCACCGGATACAAGTAAACATCTTTGTTTTCTACAACTAGATACGTGTGCCTAAAAAACTTATTCCTGGATACACGTTGGATAAAATGTTGAGCGTCCCGATCCATATTTTACTTCAGCTGAATATTTGCCGTATATTTTTTTCAAATATTATCGCTGAAATAACGAACCTGAATTTGCCTTCCCCACATGTACATTGTTTACATTTAGTGTGGTTGCCTATTGTTATTGCTAGTACATTGAATAGCTAAATTATAAATGATATTCTAAGAAATCTTTGTTTTCAGAATCAAAGTTGTTTTTTCTGTTAGTGAATGGTACTGAAATTAATGTGCGTCTTGCAATAGATGGCGTCTTATAATTGATGAAATACGTTAATAATTTACCATGAAAGGCATTTGGTGACCGAAGCACTTGGAAGTTTTGACGTATTTTGTAAAATGTCTAATGTGGCGACTGGCAATAGGGTTTCCCTTGTCCTATTGCACATGATCATTGCTCATTCATGAGTTTCATAATCATTCATACTGCGAAATAGAAACCTTGAAAGTAAGCCTCCAGATAGAAAAGTGTATATGAACCGATATTATTAAAGGTGATATTCCATTTGGTTTACATAAAAAGGAGGAAAAAACTGCTTCTGTAAGTTTTTCAAGAGTTCAAGTGTCTATCATACATGGAAGAGCGGCAGAGCATGCAGCTTTGGGGAAATTTTCTTAACACCCCATTTGACGTAATGAACATAGTACAAATGGTATGAATAACCAGAGCATCCCAATGTTTTACTGTCGAGTATATACATCATGAAAGGTTCCTTTTCCGGGGGCAGTATTCGGAATGCTATGGTGAATTATTTGGCTGGCATAGTAGCTAGAGGATACTTATGTGCAAAGAATGCTTCATAAGATTTAATATTTTTCCCTGGATGCAAGCCTAATGCAGTGTGGAAATAAAAATCTCACTCAAGTGTCAAGTGCGAGAATTATCTTTCCGGGATGGGACCGACTTCAGAGGTCTTCTATGGGGGTATTGATTTTCCTCGCCATTTTCTCAATTGCATGCGGGCCCTATCATAAGACCCTACGCACTTTAAAATTTCATTTCCGAAAATTCACGATGGAAAAAGGGACGGAAAATACCGTCTTATCAGCACAAATCCGAGACAAATCAATGGAAAAGGTCTAGCCATACAAGGGTGGCTGTTTCATTTCCATAAGAAAAAGCGGACGAGCATTGAAAGAGGAAAAGTCAAGATGTACAAATCAACAACAGCAGCCATGCGTGTATGCAAGAAAGGTAGAACAAGAATTACGTAGGACCCAAATAGCTGCTATCTTTTCATTAGGCTGCAGCGACTTCGTCCTAATAATTCAAAAGAGTTAAAAGCAATTTGCATGATTAAATTATCCTTGTATGACGCGCATATATCTAAATAAATTGCAATATCCGAGCAGAAATCAGATTAGCGAAAGTCAATCTCGTGCATTTTGTTAATGAAATACGTGCAAATGGAATCCTATTAAAAACGGATATTCTGCAAGTTTCCTCTCCGAGAGAAAAAATAATGGTAAAAAAGTTCAACATAATGGGAAAAGCTACACAACGTGAGTTTAGTCAAGCAGAATATATATATTCAGGCTTTTTCAACTCAAGGCACAGAAAATGAGGTTAGAAAATTCTCAGAAAATTTCATTTTATAAATGAAGTAAAAGACAAATCAGGCTTTGAATAAAATAGACTTTCCTATGAGAACATGTTCTTCTTTTAGGTTTACAAATAGTGCATCGAAAGATTATTCTATGCTCATCTGGTAACCTAATCTGGTAATGTAGCTAAATGAAAATTTCCCTAAAGATAATTGTCAAGAGGGCTGTCATCTCAGATGACTTTTGACTTTCTCGTTTAAGGCATTGCTATTAAACAAGACATTATTTCTGGTGGAATTAGCAAAATTGTTTTATAAGACATGAAAGACCATTATAAAATAAAACTAAATTATCAAGTGACTTAGACCTTCTAGGGTGAGACCTTGATATTAAACTGGAAATACGATTTTTGATGGAATTAACTATGATTAAGGATTTAATCAATATTGAATTTACATTCTTTTATAAGACACGGAAGACTTAAAAGCACACGGAAATTTGTCAGGATTACTGTCACGGGGGTTGTAATACCATTTGACTTTGCCCTTCTGGTGTAAAACTTTGCTATTAAACTGAAACTTTAATTCCATATGGAACACAATATGATGTTGTCAAAAACGTAGAGCCATTCTCTTTCCAAATGTGTTACTTGTCACGAGTATAAAACCAGTGAAAACTAAAAAAGTGCTAAAACGTTGAAGTGGACAGTTTCTTAGAAATTGCATACAACATGCTAATTAATCTTAGAGGCGTATTCCACATGAAATTAATTTAGTCTGGTCGTTCTTGCATCGTGCATAACTTGCACTTCCTAATTTGGCGACATTTAATAATACACTACACCTGTTCTACCCTTCAATTAACTGAGAAATTTCTTTGCATATAATTAAGTTTAAATATAGAGTGCTCAACAGCAGCAAACATAGAAAACTGATAAATGTTTATTGATATATTCGAAGTAAACTATAAGATCGATGCACCTAAATTTTAGCAAAATAGTAAATGTAATGGAATTAAAAACTAATTAAAATGGCCTATGCAGATTATGTTGTAATGGAGAGGTGTTGGCAATCATGGCAAAGCTTGATAAACTCTGATTACACAAAGTATCGTTGATATCATGTTTATGAAAGACTAGAAATAGTACGGAATTAATTGGCTGGTGTTGCGCAAACATTAAAGCCCAACTAAGAACTATCCGCTTATGTTTAACCAAGATATACTGCCAAGATTTAAGTGTGTAAAAGCCTAAGGAGATAAAGAACCAGTTGACTGCAATTAAACCATTAACAATGCTAGGCCTAACTCTTACCCATGCAAACACTGTGATCAGTCTGCTCTGAAAATGGCTTGTACTTTTTTCTGCAATAAGGCTAAACTAATGCTTACACTGACATACAAAAACGACCACTGAAACGACTACTGAAAAGAATCAGGCAATGTTAAAGAAGATAGAAAACCGAACACAGAACACTAAAAACGAGAATTGAAACAAATTTCGTTAAATCAGGCACCAGGAACTTGTCAAGGATAAAATATACTACATACAGTGAAACCTGTCCCAATGAACACTTATCTAATATACACAGTTTTGGTTGGTCCCGGACAGGCCACCAGAAATATTTATCATTAGGGCAGACCTTGATACAATGAAAACCTTTATAACCTGAACATTGAACAGTGAACACCCTTTTTGGTGGTCCAGGACAAACAAACGAAACCTGCATATGGCCGTTTGGCATCCAGGCATTTGAGCTTCAGAGGCCTGCTTGAGAGAAGTAATTTATTATGCTTAGATTGTTTTTTGACTTGACTGTAGCTATATACACGCTAATTGAACAGCCAACACCAATCCAGATGAGATAATGGACATGTGCTCAAAAGACGAAAGCTCATTAGACAGTTGACCCAAATGAATATTTTGTCAAATCGACAATTGGACATCTTGACATTTGGGCACACTGGCGTTTGGTCAATTGGACGCTTGATCAAAGTGAACTTTGGACAAAAGTACTTGTGTTCTGTCGTATGCTCAAACGCGTTTCTGGGGAAATATCCACTTGTCCATATGACCTTTTCACAAATATAACTTTAATCGAACGTTCAGCTGCCCATGCGCCTGCTTGCATGACCAAATGTCAGTATGTCCAATTACCCACTTCACTAGAATGACGGTCCTACTGTCCAATGAGCTTGCATCATTTGACAAAAAGTCTGGATTTCCTTCGAGCTTGCATTGCACAGGTATTCCATTCACGTTTTGAAATACCTGAATAGTAAACAGAGTTATTTTTACTTTGCAAAAAGAGCACCCAGATTCCCAGAAATTCTTCAAATTGGGCTAGATATGTAGCAGAAGATTGAAATTGCGATCATCAATGATCGAACCAAAAAGCAACAGTCAATTAACAAATTCTTCATCAAAAGTTTGGATACATGATTTATGAATGCGGAGTCCACATTCTTACTGCTAGTAATTAAATATAAATAGTTTGAGTTTGTTTGTATTGTAAACATTCACTGTATAACTATTCACACAAGTAACAACTAATATTGCCATGAAACCAAGACTTGATGTAATGAACACTTTTGCCTTGCTCTACAAGTGTTCAATGTAGACAGATTTCACTGTATCAAAACTAGTAAATGAAAAACATTGGAATAATGATTCAAGCGAACCCAGTTCCCCACTGGCAAGTGGCGGCATGCCTTTTGACAATGGGCCTGGAGTAAAAATTCATATTAACAAAATTTATTTTTCAGATTCAAATTTTCGTGCTTGATATAATTTATGAGAAAACTCAACTTTTTATCCAACTGCATAAATGAGGTCAACAACATACATGTGTGATAATTACTATATTCACACAGGCAAGCAGAAGGAATATCTAGGAAAAGGCTTGAAAACAAGTGGGTGGTTTGGCGACAATGACCAGTCTGATACAAAGGATGAAAACTGTCGCATTTTACCGACTTTTAACTGCATTTTTCGTGGGAAAAATCGATAGGACTACATGTATATGCACTTCCTTAAGCTGTTGTTGAACTCGTGCCTCCGAGCATGGCAAATCCTTGCCCTATCTTTGCAATTATTGTCGAACAAATGCTATAGTGCAGATGCTGGTTCTGGTCCCCAAATTTTGATGCGGGGATCAAAACTAGCCATGAAACTTGGATATTTAAGACGCGAACTGGCATTCATTGGTGAATAATACGAAACATTGGGTACCTAGTGGAGTGAAAGACAAAGCGTAAGCTAGATGCTCGTTTCTTCAGGTTGCTTTTCAATTTTAACCATAATTCCAGCACATGATTGGATAGTAGAACAAATAAGTAATCCGAACATGGCGAATAAACCAGCTCACGTGCCATAAAAACGAAATAGGGTTTCAGGATAATCTCCAATAAACCTTTTAACAACTCATTCATTTTTCTGGTGAGCTATAAAAGCTCCTTGTGTTCCGTTTAGAAGACGCATTCCAGTCCATAATTTGCCAAAAAAAAAGAATGACATTTTTATACAGGTTACGGCTATGCATAGTAAAGTTTATTCGTTATAAAGACTTAATTCGTTATAGTTGAGATAGAGACCCTTTTCATACAAGACTCGTCTCTAAAAAAAATGATAACTGCGGCCTATATATTCCTGACAACATCACCAAATATCACTATTAGTGAACGTAATACCTTTCACATGATTACATATTAATTTGTACTGGAAAACTACAATATACAAAGCAATACATCATCAGACTGAACAAACATCTATTTTCTGTAAACTGATTCATTACCAAGGTATGCAATATAATAGTTATTTGCAACCATTGCTTTTAAGGAGTCATTAAGTATTTCTATTTGTGAAGTAGACTTAATGTTCTGCCCTTATACCCTGTCTCCACTTGCACAGCCAACTCAGTTGGATGTGCATTCTCAGTTGGATGTAAACGAGAAACTTGATGGTCGAACTGACCTGGCTCCACTATGTTGTAAAACATTGGTGAAATGTGCAGT